>JAEANM010000946.1:0-30797 GCA_017656035.1 Myanophis thanlyinensis
CAGCATGGCTGGCTCAGGAATTCTGGGAGTTGAAGTCCACGAGTCATGAAGGAGCCGTAATTGCCCACCCCTGGGCTTAAGATGAACAGTGATCTGGGGTCTCTCGTCTCAGAGAGCTTTAAATAGTTTCAAATTTTTAATAAAATAATGTAATAGCCATTTACATTGCTGAATCGTTCACAGTCCTAAATGATCCTTCTAGTTTTCTCTAAACATTACACATAGTATTGTAGCAAAAGTAGGACATCTGTTAACTTGGCTTAAAGATTTGATTTCCAGCTATAGGTTGGCTTCTTGGTCTGTTGAATGGGGTTGCAGGAGCGTCTGATAAGAGATTAACCCTTTTGTTCAAAGGCACACATGCTTTGATAAAAGGTTGTTTTTCTCCTCCCACAACCATTCAAGACTGACTGCTGTCCTTTGATTTATTTTTTTTTAAAGCTGGCTATAGGACTCTTTATAGGATTTCTCTGCCAATCACCCGATAGCCTTCCTTAGCAACTTACTGCTGAAATATTTCTCAAATGCCTTTTTCTATGTGGCCTCATCTGGAGTAAAGCTCACCCATACATATGACTGCATTTGGCCAAAGGAGGATACAACATAACACTAGAAAAACTGGGAGATGGGAGTCACTGATATTTTCACTTCCATGCTTTCGCCTTTGTAAATATGAAGATACATATAAAAAGCAAAATAGCCCACAAATCCTTCTGCAGTGACTAGATGTCACCACAATGGGACAGGAAGGTGTTATAAACAGGATTTGTGGAAAATCTAAGATTTGCAGACATATAAAGAACTTAAGGGGGGGAAATGTAAGAAATGAGATTGAAAAATATAACAATTAAATCAGAATATACCAAAGCATGAAGAATGCTGTGGGGATTTTGGGGGAGAGCATAGAAATTGTAGCCAAAATGCTTTAAAACAGCATGGCTAATTGGAATATATTATTTCCCACTATTTGGTATATTCATCATTCCCTATTCTGTAAGGTGTCCTCCATTTCTCTGGTTTTAAGTATGTATATCCAAGCTGGTCTAATTCCAGAATTATTGGAATTACTGTATTGCCTATATAATACAGCAAGAATAACAGGAATAATAACCAAACCAAGTACTGCTTTTAAGGACAAAAATGGGAAAATATTTCTGAAGAAAGAAGGACAAATAGCATATTGGGCGGCAGAGCACTTCAAATAAACACGGAATCAGCCAAGCCCAGTCTCAAGCTATGACTTCAGTTCATCCAATCCACTTGATGAACTGTACATAAACCTAAACATGATAATAAAAACATTGAAGAATAATGAATCTGCAGGTTTAGATCAAACCCAGCCCACCTATGGAAACTTGGTGCAAGAACTAGCAGGGCTAATGAATGAATATTGATGAGCAGAATGTATTCCGACCAAGTGTGCAATGTGCAAAAAAAATGGTCCTCAAACTACCAAAGAAGATGAATAGCAATAGCCCTTATGTACCACCCCATAGTGCAGGGTGTCAAACATGATTTCATTCAGAGCCACATCAGGGTTGTGTTTGATCTCATGGGGCCAGGATGGGTGTATTCTGGGGTTGGCGTGGCCAGCATGTCATTTATGTTGAGGGTGTGCCTGTGGTGGCCTGAGCGCTCTGCCAGTGAAAACTGGCTCCCAAGCTCCATTTTCAGCTGTGACAGCCTCCTGCAACCCTCTGCCAGAGAAAGCAGAGCTTGGGGAGAGCCACACACAGCCCTCACAAGCTCTGTTTTCAGCTGGGATGGCCTCCTGCAACCCTCTGCCAGAGAAAACATGTCAGTGTATAAGAGTTCATAAGTTGAAATAGACATGGCAACAAGGTCAGCCAATGGAAGAGACATAGCAACTACTGTAAGTCAGCCAGTGGGGACTATTTGGTGACTGAAACATAGTAGTTGCTGTGTGCGCCACAAGAGGCAGTCAGGAGCCTGTGCATGATTTAAGCTTAGCTTAGTTGTTCTATATATATAGGAGAGTTCCATTGACTCTGCTGATCTCTGCAAAAACTCTGCAAACTCTCCTAAAGCTCTCTCAAAATCAACTCTCCTCTGCCTGTGTTCATTTATATTTGCTACCACTTTGGAAAAACCTACATGGGTATTGTATACATGTTTCTTATATATAATTGAATCCTGCTGAATCATTTACTTGTATGCGCTTGCTGGATATGCAGCAACAAACTCTGACCAAACAGAGCTCAGGAGGGCCATGCATGGCCCTCGCAAGCTCTGTTTTTGCTGGCAGAGGCACTGTGGGCTGGTCCTTTGCTGTTTCCAGGGCGGCCCCTGGGCCTGATCTATGCACCCCATGGGCCGGATCTGGGCCCCAGGCCTTGAGTTCGTATCTGGATTGTATCTGTAATTGTGGCCATCATGATAGGACAAACCCTAATCGGTTTTGTTCTTGTTTAGTTTTTCGTTCCCCCCTTTCATTTAGTATGTCCTTGTATCTTATGATTTTTCCGTATTTATGATGTTTGAGTGTATCATTGCCTCCATTGTAGATAACCAAACTGGTTCTTTGTGGTAGTGTTGCTCTTTGATTTTGGCCCATACTAACAATAATGCCTTCCTAATGTAGTGTCTCTGGAAATAGCTATGTATTTCACCGTTCTTGTATTATAAAAAGACATGTCATCCCAATTGCAAATCATCACTGTACAGTGTTAGTAATCTTGTATTTCTCTAATTAATCCACTCTCTTACCCACGTAAGTGCCGCTGCTTGATAGTATAGTTCCCAATCCGGGAGGCCAAACCCTCCTCCTTTAATGATAAACAAGATGTTGGTTCCTTTACCTACTAAATCAAATCAAATTTTATTCATCACATACACAGTCATACATGGTATGAAATGCAGTGAAATATGTATGCGACTGCTCGCGACCGTAGGTAGTAGGGCAAGAGAATAGTATAGACCAGGAGGGAGAATAAGTTAGGGAGTGATTGAAAGATATAGATTATGGGAATACTGTTTCATCCTGGGTTGTTATGGTTTGTAGTTTAGGGTCCGTATAGCCTGTGGGAAGTAGCTTCTCCTTAGTCTCTCTGTGTTGGCTTTCAGGGAGCGGAGGCGCTTTCCTGACTGTATCATGGTGAACAGTCCGTTGTTGGGGTGGCTGGGGTTCCTTCATTATTTTCCTGGCTGTAGTTTGGCATCGTCTGTTGTAGATGGAGTGCAGTTCAGGGAGCTTGATATGGGTGATGTGCTCTGCTATGTGCACCACCCTCTGTAAAGCTTGCCTGTCCTGCATGGTGCTTTTTCTGAACCATGTAGTGATGTTACCCGTCAGGATGCTTTCTACTATGCAGAAGTAGAAGTTTTTGAGTGCTTTTGAAGCAGTCTGAAGTCTCTCAGTCGTCTAAGATGATATAGACGTTGCCAGGCATTTCTCACCATCTAGTGCAGGTAGTTCTCAACTTATGAGTCTTCATTTAATTGACTATTAAAGGTTATGACAGCCTTGGAAGAAGTTATTTACAACCTGTCCTCTTGCACTACCTCCATGGTCACATAGCAATAGCCCTTAGACTTATATACTGTTTCACAGTGCTTTACAGTCTTTACTGCTTCACAGTGCTTTACAAACCTCTTCTGTAAGAGGTTTACAGAGTTAGCATATTGCTACCAACAATCTGGGTCCTTCATTTACCGACCTCGAAAGGATGGAAGGCTGAATCAACTTTGAGCTGGTGAGGATTGAATCCCTGGCAATCAGCAGAATTAGTCTGCAATACTGCAGTCTAACCATTGTGCCACCATTGCTCTTATAACAGCACATGATAACAATTTGGGCATTTGACACCTAGGTCACATTTATGGCTGGTTGCAGCATCCTGGGAATACAAGATTGTAACATTGCCAGCTGATTTTCAACAAACAGCATCAATTACTTGTTGGGGAAAATGGGATTGATTAACCATGTGAATTACTTAACAATCACTGTAAAAATGGTTGTAAAATTGGGCTCGGTCACATGATGATTCACTTAATGACCACATTGCTTAGCAAACAAAATATCTGTCCAAGTTGTGGTCATAAGCTGAGGACTATATGTGAAAATTATTGTATGTCACACACATCGTAGCTAAGGAAACAGAGTAATGTAGTTTAAAACGAAGAAAGAATGAGAAGTGATTTGTAGTGTAACCATATCTGTGTCCTCTCAGAAGTATGTATTTCATTTCAGTAAGGTCTATTTCAGTAACACTGCCGTATTCTACTGCTCTTTCAGCAGAACTGTTTGTATCTGTTTATATCCACAAGAGAGATATGAACTGGAAGCAAATTTAAACTGTTTGCAAAAAACAATTTGCTTTTCTCTTTATAAACTAAGCAGTGCTATGAAGGTCCCATTCTCAGAAGCTGGCTCTTTCTCCTCTTTGATTAATTCATGTACTGTATCTCTTAAGTGTTAGAAATATGTGCTATATTTATAATGTGGAAAATATTTATTTCATAGCTTGAGCAGATGTGAGCACAAGGATGAGATACATGTTAATATATTGGAGCTTGTAACTTTTTCAAGGCAAATGTTTCCAGAGTTTGTATCACCACTCAGCAGGGATTAAATTTCCACTTAAAGTAGCCAAGGGACTGCTCCTAGCTGCACAGTACAGTGAGAACTGTTGAGGATTTAAAAAGGAAGGTATAATCTAGATATTTTTCCACTGTGATAATTACAGAATCTATTAATTAAGGCAACCTTGCCTCAGCTATAAGGATGTGGATGATTCCTAGATGCAGAAACCTCTTTTTTTGCCAGTCAAATGGTCATCCATACTTTTAAAATCCAGAAGGTAGGCCAATTGCCGTTAAGGTCTCAAATCCATGAATCATAGGCCATAATTGATTTTTGTATTAATATTTGTATGAAATATTAGCAGGAACATTAAACGAAGAAACTGGATAACTCTTATTTTGACTAGAATTCTCACTGTTCTTCAAATGTTCAATAGTATAAGTATCATAGTATGGGACTTGTAAGAATTTAGTCTGCCACAATGTTCAGGAAAGAGTAAGTCCCGTGGAGCAAGAATCTCTCACGTAGGGGAGATGAGCCCAAAAGATGGCAACATTGCCCCCTGCCAATTTTACTGTAAGATGAGGAAAAAGTAAGATGAGAGCAAGCAAAATGAATGGCTGACAAAAAGGACGGAAGGAAAAGGAATCCACCAGTGGTACAGAAAATATATGTGCCTCTTCTTAATACACGCACTGAGGAAAACAGTGAACGTAGAGGTTGCTAATCTCAGGAACCCTACACTGAGAAGAAGAGAGCCTTGAAATCTTATCACCACCATTACTGGGGCCTGTTTTTCCCCCTGTCCTGTCACCATCACCACCACCACTAGCTAGGAGGAGACAGAGAAGTAGAAGCATTGGGGAGAGTAGGCAAGTGGTGAGATGCAGAACTTAATCCAGGCTGAGACAATAGCCGATAGGAAGCCATTTCCCTCAGCCTTTGCAGATGGATCAAAAACTTAATTCAAGCAGCTCCAGAAGCTTCTTCTGCATCCAGTAAAGCTAATGCTGCAGGCCCATATATATCGTATAAAACTATTTTATCAGCCAGGACTTTTTTTTTAACATCTGAACTTTGGCATCCTTTCATGAAACTATATTGTACAGGATGAACTATTGTGGGTAATACTTTTTGAGGTTCTCTTGCTAGCATAGCTATTAAAATCTTAGCGTGAACATTAAACGAAGAAACTGAATAACTCATATTTTGACTAGAATTCTCACTGTTCTTCAAACATTCAATAGTATAAGTATCATGGTATGGAACTTGTAAGAATTTATTTTCATAAGACGTCTGAAATATCTCTAGGAATGTAGGAGCTACATTCTTCTAAATCTTTCATGTCATTATCTTGTTATTCCATCTAGACTTGGACTCTTTTTCTGGATTTCATCATATCAGGTAGTAACATAGAATTCCCGTAGAGTTACAGATGTAGCCAGCTCTCCTGAATTTACATCTGAAAATATTGGGAGGTGTATGACTTTTTAAAAAAAAAAATCATCTGTTTGACTGTTATACCTATATCTAAAGAAGTGACATTTTCATAAAATTTTAACTTCATTACAATTAATGTGCACTGTTCCCAAGAAATTTCATGTTGGAGCTACAATGTTATTTTATGTTGTCACAAATGTTTCAGTTGAGAAGGCAGGGTTTTTTTCCTGTTGCTAATAATTTTGTTTTATTTTTAAAATCAAAATTCTGTATCAAACGCACACAGTTCGAGGTATAGATCTGACCATTTGGTAGACCTAAAAGCATAAGATGCTTCCCGAATCAGTTAAAAAAGTATTTTTCTAAGGTTTGTTTTATTTTTAATCCAAGTATCTTCTGTTGTTATCCATGCTTTTTTTCCTTCCATGAGACACAATATAATTTGATCTCAAATAAATGCATGGTGAGACATTAAAATTAGACCAATATATTATATTTTTCCACTAAATGAATTAATGACAATAATATTAGACAGCACTCCAATCTTGAACAAGTACCATGTGGTTAAATTCAAAAATTTAATTTTGTCTGTTGTGATTAAAAAGTCTCCATATATCACTAAATTAAATCTTGGAGTATATATAGAATAACAGCACAACTTTGGGAACTAATTTTCTTTTTGGAGATGCTATTCTGATTCCAATCATGGATCCAAAACCATAGTTTCAAAGATTGAACATTCTGAAACAATAATGAAACTTATTGCTAGCTAAAGAAAATCTTGGTAAAAATTAGCCCCTAAAAATGATTGAATAACAAACCAAAATGGAAGAAATAGAAACATTCAAAATATATGATATTAAAACATGTTCTTTTCAAAACTGTTACCAAAATTAAATATTGATATTAAAATGCAAAAAAGAAAAATAGAGAAGAAAAAATTGTGTATATTAAGGTTCCCTGCAGGGATATGTCAATAACTCAGACCCTCTTTCTTCCCATTGAAGCTGTAAATGGAATGGGGGGGGGGGGAGAGGCACTAATAAAAAAAAAAAAATCTCCATAGCTGGAAGACCTGTGACCCACCAACCAATAGATCATTTCTGAGTTGACTGGTATAAAATACCTACACCTGCCTTCAGTTGTTTAAAAATAGTTAGCAGCCTTTTCAGAGTCATTAAATTTCCTCCCACCAGTTTCCAAGGATAAAACAAATATTCTTTATTGTTATCCTTTATTCTTTTTTTATTTCTGGATAATATTGAAACAAAATCTTCATCCCTTGTTGTCTGGCCATGAAACAAGCATGGTAGAATTTTCTGTGCTTCTGTACCAGTCTGAACGGCAGATCTGGAAACCCAATAATTCAATTCAATCCTTTATTGTCAATGTACAACATGTGTGCAGCAAAAATTGAATGCTGTGCAGCGAAAATGAAATTGAAAATAAGCTGTCTTCCTTCATATTCCTGCAAGATGGCAGTGTGCTAGCAAACAATTTATTTGCTCACCCCATCAGCTACAAATATAAAGCTTGTGGGCCGCATAGGAAGACAATTGGGAAGCTATAAACCTAATTAAACTGCTTCTTCTGCCACTTTTGGTAATTGAGGAAAATTAAGAAGCAACCTCCTCATATTGTTTAGCCGGGCCACCCACTCACTCCTACAGTGTGGCTTCCTATAAGGCTGCAATGGGCTTGGACAATGAGGCTTCCAATGAAGAGCTATCTTCCTGCTCACCAGGTGGAAATGAGAGCTGAAGAGAGAATTATGATTACCCTAGAAATGCTACCTGATGTCATTCTTTAGGAAGGAAGCACAATTTAGAGATTCTTGTCATTTTAAATTCATTAATAGACCTTTTCTCAGATCCTGGAGTTATGCTGAAAACACCGAGAGGAAATATGGTGAGATAAAAAGGCAGTTCAAAGAACACCAGGCTAAGATTGAAGCCAATAAGAAATTACTGCTGTTTTAACTGCTCAAGATGCAACAGTTACCGAAGAGCTGGTATCCTACGGAGGAGGCTTGGACCATATCCAAGTTCAAGAAAGCAGGGGGAGAAATAATTTGCCTTGGACTCTTTTATCAACAGCGTAAAGAGACTTTAATAGAAGCTATTAAAATGTTTCTTGGACCTGTTTCAGATAGATTGTGCTGCATCTCTACAGGCAGCCTAAGCATGCTATCTAGGCACAGACCTTTACAATTTATTAATCCTGTGTCACTGAATTTCTCCAGGGAACTGATTGAGATAAAACATTACCAGCAGCCTCTATTGCCCTTCATGTGAACAAAATGTTTATACTATTGTTGCTGGAAGCAGATTGAGAACAAAGAAAGTCCCAATTTAATGGATTGATGCCATAGAAACAGCCCAAGATGGTACCCATTCTCCTTGGTTGGGAAAAGAGTAATCACTTGAAATATTTATAGGGTCTTATCTTTGCTACTGAGTGCTTAGTAGTTCTTTGAATTGAGGCATGTAAATCCCTTGAGCTTTAGAATCATATCATCCCAAATTATTCTGAATCTTTAGTGGAGAACTGGTTCTTTAAATCTTCTAGTTCTTTTGGCACAGTGGTCCTCTCAACTCATCTGCTCTCATCTTTCCATGGGTCCCAGAATTTGGAAATTCAGAATCCTTTTTATTTTTAAAAATAGAAATATGTGCCTACAGGGAGAAGAACTCACTCCTTTTTTAATTTACATTATAGGGAGTGTTTTGACTCTTGGATGCAATAGCAATATAATTTATGTACATATTTTTCGACTACAGCACTATCCCTCTTTCTGCTGCAATGTGCTTGACATTTTCTACAAGTGAAGAGCTGTGGTGGGACGTGGTTAAAATGCAGTAAGGTAAAGGTTCCCCTCGCACATACAATGCTAGTCATTCCCGACTCGAGGGGGCGGTGCTCATCTCCATTTCTTAGCCAAAGAGCCAGCGCTGTCTGATGACGATTCCATGGTCATGTGGCCGGCATGACTAAACGCCAAAGGCGCATGGAGCACTGTAACTTTCCCACCAAGGTGGTCAGGTGGTCCCTATTTTTCTTCTTGCATTTTTTTCTTGCTTTCAAATTGCTAGGTTGGCAGAAGCTGAGGCAAGTAACAGGAGCTCACTCCGTTACGTGGTGCTAGGGATTTGAACCACCGAACAGCCGACCTTTCTGATCAACAATCTCAGTGTCTTAGCCACTGAGCTACCGCGTCCCCCTTAAAATCCAGTATTACAGGGTAACTCAGTGCTCACAGACAAGAGTTCAATCCTGTCTGGTTTAAGGCTGATTCAGCCTTCCATTCTTCTGAGGTCTGTAAAATGAGGAGCCAGATTGTTGGCTGCAATATGCTGACTCTGTAAAACCAATTAGTGAGTGCTCTAAAGCACTATGAGGTGGTATATAAATCTAAGTGCTATTGCAATTCTGGATTTCTTTCTTTTTGTTCTGGTCCTTCTTAAAATGTGCCAGTGATGAAAGTGTTCCTATCATCAGGGATGTGCTTGTGCCCAACAATGGAAGAATACTTGCAATGGATTAAGTACTAATAATTTTGACAATCCCTTACTGTAACTGTGAGTAACAAATGAGTTTATTGCACAAGCCAGGAAATGGTGAGAGGGAAAAATAATATCTGAAGAAGAAATAGATCAAAAATCTTTTTTTTATGTCAATGTTTTTTATTTTTCATTTTTTACATGACCTCATACATCACCCACCCTTCATCAAATCATACATAATTGGGTGCACAGAAATCTCTCAAAGTAACATAATAATATTTGTTATGGTTAACAAATATTAACAATTGAAAATATCATCATACCTATCCTTATATAAACAGCGCAGCAACTGAATGTCACTGAATTTAGTATATAATATTGATCACATATTATTACAATTAGTAATCTTACCTAACTTCCCAATATGGCAGAATTTTTATATATGAATACAATGTTCCATTATTTAACCAATAATCATTCAGTTTATACTTCTTAATTATTTGGTTATTCAATATGTAATCCTAGTTTTTACAAAGTTCAATCACCATATTACATTTCATAAATCTTGTTACAAATATATCAATCGTCACCTGTAAGATCTTTCACATGTTCTATAATTCTCAGAGTATACATCTCCCTATTATACATACAAATATTATATTACATTGTTCCCCTTTTATCTAATCTTCCTCTAGTTTAAAGTTTAAGTTATGTCACTGCTGTCACTATATTTTAAATAGAGAAAACAAAAAATTCCTTTCTATCCATTGTCCCTAACTCTCCTTAATGTTCTAATTATTCTTTTTTTTTGCTTGTCTCCCATAATTCTCCTTTATGTCTATATTTCTATTTCTATCTCTATTTCTGTTTCTTAGTTGATTGCCTACTTTAAGTTTTTCACCCTTCTCTGCCCTTTTCCTTTGTTTGATTTCCAAAATGTCTGCTCTTATTTCTATCTCCTCCCCAAATGAAACTTTCTGACTCTCCAATCCCTCTTTCATTTCTCTTATGGTAGTCTTTTCTTGTCTTATTTCATCCCTTTTTATCACTTTTAATGATTTCCATTTAAATCTTTTTGTAACCCTTGCTGAATCTCCATTTTTATTTTTAAATCTATTTTTTTTGTTTTCCACCTCTCCCTGCTTGTCTTGTCCATTCATTTTTTTTGCATAATATTCTCCGTTGTATTCCTTGTGATCTTGAATTCATTTCTTAAGTCCAGCCACACTTCCCTTATTTCTTGCAATAACCACTCCATCCCATCCCAATAGTTCATTCTTTTAGGTGGAATATCCCACATATTTTTTCTATATTTTTCTTCTATGTTGATCCAACAACCATATACTCAAATTTTAATCAACTCTCAAATATTCCTAAAGTCTCAAAATTTCAATGCATATATTCCCAGTTCAATTCTCTTATTCTTCTAACCAGTTCCACACCAAATTTCAGAGCAGTTTTCTAGTTGTTTTTAGTCCATTTTGATAATTCTCTTACTTTTCACTCCAAGTTACAAGTACAATAAGCTCTTTCGATCAGCAAATGGCACTTTTAGTTCAAGTTCCTAATATTGAAAAATTCAGTATTCTGTATCTATTTTTTCCAGTGCTTAATTTTTGTTAGAAAGATTATTCAATCCATAATTCCGGCATCGAAATATCTATCCAGAATGGTCCCCCTCCAAGTTATAAAATCCAAACTTCTCTGCTTAAATAATTAATTTATGCCTTCCCCTTTAAATCTTTCTTGTAAAGCTTTCCCTTTTTTTTCTCCCTGGGCAGGCTGCTTTGCTGCCATTTCCAAATTGCTTTGGAGACAACTTTCTTTTTACATAGTGTCTTGGGGTTGCAGATTTAACATAAGAAAAGATTTCTTCTGACCCTGTTTAAACTCCTCTCCTGCACCGTGCTTAGCTGGTCATGGCTGTCATAGCTCCATGGTGGCCATATTCAGCTGCCTCTTCTTCCTGCTGTGGCTTAGAGGATTTTATGTCCAGGAGTACACCAGGAGAATTGCGTGCTCTCCCTGACCTCACTGGACAACCTCCTTTGCTTTATCACCCCTCCAGGGCAATTTTTAGGCTCCCTCCGGAGCCCACATTCAGGTAGATACCCAGAACAGGGACAGAGCGTTCCTCCCTATGTCTGGCAATGCCACAACATCAACTGGAAGTTGCCTGTTTTGATACTCTCTTCTAGTAGGTTCTAATGGGCCCAAGCCCATAAGGAAAAAAATTAATGTGAATTTAGCATGAGCTTCCAGCACCTTTAAATTTTTACAGGAGTCAATTCTCATTTCTACAGGAGCCGGTGGGGATTTCCAATACACATTCAAGTGATTTGGCTGACTTTGAAGACAAGAAATGCACAAACACACACACACACACACACCATCCCCCAACCCCCAATTTTAAATTAACCATACTCTTTTGGAATCCTAGAACATCACGGGAAATTTAAATAGAAGCTTTTCTTTCATCTTCACTAAGCAGCACATAACTCAAAGAGAAAAATAGAGGAGACAAGCCCATCTCACTCTTGGGTTTTAACCCAAAAGCATTCCTATTTGCTTGTTCTGTATCTGATCCTTTTCATACTCGTAATTCATGATTTAATTGCTAATTTATTCAGAGACCACTGACAGCTCCATTCCTGTTCACCCAACTTATTTTTTGTATATTTGTACATTTTATATCATTGAAGCTCAAGGGCCTCACCTCAGCTGCTTCTGTATCTTTCTTTTGCTCATAGGTTAGGTGTCAAAACTGTTATCTTTTATGAGAGTTGGGAAGAAAAGGCAACAGCACCGAGAAAATGTGGGGGGGCAAGCAGAGAATTATGGCTAAAGGCCCAGTGTGACTTACAATACTTGAAACAGCATAATATTAAGAAGGCAGAGTTTAGGAGACCCTGGTCAGTGAAATCAAGTGTTTTCCCCTCAGGCATTCATTATGTTGTTTTGTCCTGATATCATTGCAGGCTTTTAACTTTGGAAGTGGAAGGTTAAGATTCTTGTCTACAAGATGAACTAGCCTTCCTTGAATATGATTGGACCTTGCCCTTTTTATGCCTGTGGGAGCATCCATGAGGATGGGCAGCAAGAGAGCAGATGGCAAGACCTGTATGCCACATGATACAAATGCATATTTCATTATTTTGATACCACGCGGGTGCCTATGCTTGCCTGTGTAATCCCAGCTAGCTCAGTATCTCTTTCAGCAGTGTTTACATAAATAAAAGACCAGTGGACTTGATGGGGCTTTTCTTCATATACTTTTTTTTTTTCAGAAATAGATGCGCTTAAGATGGCAGTACAAGTACCATCTTCGGTAGGCTAGACAGAAATGAATCTCGTGGAACTCATAGAACCTAGTTTCTGAAATATGTTGAAATTTAGGACCAAATACACTTTTGTATCTTTAAATTTAGGTGAAAGTTGGGCAATAATAAAGAGGAACATAATTCTTTTTAGTGAATTAGGTTCACTGCTTTTTGAAAGGGAGCCTTCTTAGTCTCCTTCCACTAGCCATCAAAAGTTAAGGTAGACCCCAGTTATAAAGGGGGAAGTTTACCCACCTTCAGGAATCTTGTTTGCTGTAACTGAGATTTCTCCAAAAACCAAGCATGAAGAATAAAAGGCCTAGAAGAATTACATACATGCAAGTTTCTGAGTCTGAAATTAAGGCTATAACAAGACAAATCCAAGTTATTAATTAACATTTCCTTATTCGGTTTGCAGTCTGAGTACTTCGTATCTCTTTGCTTTAAATAGGCTCCATGACATTTTTTATCGGGTTTTATCATTTGCTGGTTTGTTTTTGTTTCTTTCAGTGAAATTTCCAACTCTTATTCTCATTATTTGTGCACTCATTATTATAACTCATTATTTGTGCACAACCTTAATGCTCATGGCATTACATCAGCTACATCAGCCAATAAAAAAAAAAACACCCTCTTCCTATATCAAAATTAAATTGAACAGGGGGTAAAAATAACAAGAAAAGAAGGAGGCAGAAGCAAGATATAAAAATATGTGATCAAAATATGTTTGGATTGGAGATATTGTTTAAACCAGGGGTCTCCAACCTTGGCAACTTTAAGAGATGCAAAGCTGGCTGAGGGATTCTGGGAGTTGAAGTCCACAAGTCTTAAAGTTGCCTAGGTTGGAGAGGCCTGCTTTAAACCACAGCTGCAGAGCATCAGTTCTTTGCACTTTTATTCTATTGACTAGCTGTACTAGGAACCGCTAAAGCAGACAAGGGACTCCCACTTGATCCTCTCTATCTTTGCTCAGCTATTTCCTGATTGGAAAAGTCCCAAGTCTTATTTCTCCTCACCCACATAGAAACAGAAAGTTCAAGGATGTAGATTTTCTATTAGAGCATGTGGCTTCCTTAATCAGTTTTGCTTATCCTTTGGACTATAAGCATTAGCCTCCATGCCCTGATTATGCTTATACGTGCAAATTCTTTCAAATGTGGACATTAGGGGATGAGTGTGAAGATCACAGTGTTACTTCAACTGTATATCTTTATAGATATAACTGATGGTGAAATGAAGAACAAGATGTTGCTGCTCTACAGTTTCCAACCCTTCCATCCAAGAAGGACAATGTTAACATCTGCAAGGTTACATATTCCCATCTGTGGTCTATATGGTTATACCAAAAGCTTAATAAATAAGGGAAGTTTATTTTGGCCAGCTGCTAAATTACCAGAAAATACTATAAACAAATGGAAAAGAGAGAGATTTGCATATATTTATATCAACATAGAGATGCTACTTTGGAAATGATGAACATAATTTAAAATGAAAATTTAAATAATTGAGAAAAATCTGATCAGATGAGTCAAATGTTTGCTACAGATATGCAACTCAAAGATTAGTTGCTTTCAGGTCTTATGATCTAGTATTGTTTTAGATAGATAGATAGATAGATAGATAGACGGATGGTAAGCAGAGGCAAGCAAGTAGGCAGGCAGACAGACAGACAAAGTTCCCTATCCAACGTCTAATAAATTTGCTAGTTTCTTTGTATAACTAAGTATATTATTGTCAGTTGCATCAAATGAAATACTTTGAAATATCTGAAATGCAACAGGAAATCAAGGTTATAAGAAGACCTTGGTCGTTTTATTGAATTTTGGTCTGTTATTCAATATATATGCAGTTAAGTGTTAGTAAGGAAATAAGGAGTTCTCCAATCCATATTTGTCTCTTATATGAATGTAGGTCTAGAGAACATTCGCAGATGAAAATTGCCAGGCAGAAGTGAGTGCTTAAATAAGAATCCCTTTGCTTGTATTCATACATTACTTTTGTCATCCACCATATGCTGGAATAAAGCATTTTTGCTGCTCCACTTCAGGTCAATTGTTGCTGTGGCAATGGGAGAAAGAAAAATATATCTCTAAAAGATGTTTAGCTGGAGAGCTCCTATCAAGAATAATAGAATGGGAATTAAATCTCTGCCTGCCAGTGTGAAGGGACAGAAAGTTAAACCCAGAAACCAATAAACAATTCATTGGGTAATTTTGTCAATTTCTGTAGATTTACAACCTGAGATAAATGTGACCATTTTGTACCTATGAAAGCAGCATGATGCAGGCAGGGGTATTACGTAGCAGTCTGCTCCTGTCACATTTACAGGGGAAGGTTAGATTTTCTGAGAACATCTTGTTTCATTTGGGATTCATATGTCACAGCAACTCATTGCAAATATTCTATAGGCAGAATGGGGAAGAAAAAGAAGGAAAGCTTAAAGGGTCTCATCAGATTCATACAAAGAAGCGTAGTTAATTATTTCCTGGAGTGCTTTATTTTTCTACTTGTATGACATTCCTCTCATTTCAGCTGAACTCTTAGCAGCCCACATGGAGTCTGGTGGAAGATGTATATCATTTTCAACAAAATTCTGCTAGATGCCACCAACCGAGGGACATCTTGCACTCAGCAGTTTCACATTTCAGAGTCGAAAACAATTTGAAATAATTTTTGTGACCACTCAGTTAAAATCAATAGAAATAACCATATTTCTCAAAGTTGGCAAGAGTAGGAATACAACAATGTAGCAAGCCTCAGCAGGAACATGGTAAGGAAAAGAAAGTTAATAGCATTCTTACTATACTTGCTATCAAAATACTGGTTTGGAGTTGTGGGTTAGGTCACCAAAGGTGAATCCCTACAACTCTGCTAGTGCCATTAATGTATCTTGGCATATAGGCAAAAAATAGGTTACCATAAATAAGGTAATATTATCTATATAGAGGCTATATTATCGGTTCCTTATAGGAATCCAAGTGATATTTCTTATTTATTTATTAATCAAATGTATACAGTATAGCAGCCACCCATCTCACCAAAGGTGACTTTGGGCAATGCACAACAATACAATAAAACAGCCAGACAAAAACCATGGGTATAAAATGTAAAAATCCATGTTAATTATTATAAATACTAAAAAGGTACTATCCACTTTCCCCTAAGCTCTTAGAGAAGTTACACCAGAGGCGAAATTCAGCAGGTTATAGCAGGTTCACTAGAACCAGTAGTAAATTTTCTAAGCAGTTCGGAGAACTGGTTGTTAGAAGAAATCTTTTGTTTTCTTCCACTTTACAGGGTTAATCTTGTAAGGAAGGCAGGAAAAAACCATTCTGCTGTTGTTTCTAGCCTAATCTTTATTGCCCTGCTTACAGAAACTGCCCACCCAGTCACATGATCCACGCCCACCAAGCCACACCCATAGACCCAGTAGTAAAAACATTTGACTTCCACTACTGAGTTACACTGCGTCACAGTCTCATGTACAGGATTTTACACGACTTCCATCCCACCACCTTTTTGGAGTTGTGGGGCTGAGAGGAAGTTTCATCCTTCCGAGGTTGGTAAAATGAAGACCCAAATTGTTGGGGAAAATATGCTGACTCTGTAAACCACTTAGAGAGGGCTGTAAAGTACTGTGAAGCGGGTATATAAGTCAGTGGAACAACTTGCCTCCAGAAATTGTGAATGCTCCAACACTGGAAGTTTTTAAGAAGATAACCACTTGTCTGAAGTGGTGTAGGATTACCTGTCTAAGCAAGGGGTTGAACTAGAAGACCTCCAAGGTCTCTTCCAACTCTGTTATTCTGTTAATTGGGAATTTTGCTAAGTGAAGCAATTGCAAAGTGCAATGTCATGGGACTGTGCCGACTTGCCATGGCAGTTGTAGCAGTTCCAATTGCTGTCATTAAGCAAATCTTGCACAGTTGTTAAGAGCAATATCTTATGATTTGAGATATCCTGTCAGCTTCCCCATTAACTTTGTTCCTTGAAATCAGGTTAAAAAATGGCATTCATATTACCACAGGAAGCTACAACTATCATAATTGCATGCTGGTTGCCAAGTGCCTGAAAAATGGCAATTTGACTGTGGGGATGCTTTGGCAGCCATAACTAGGTCGTAAGTCTCACCATTCAGCAGCATCATAACTTTGAGCTATTGCTGAATGAGTAGTCATTAAGCAAGGGCTATTTGTATTTGCCAAGTATGACTGTTTCTTTTGTCTACTCTTCCAGGGTGCCTGAGACTCCAAGCTATTGCTTACCTGTTGTGTAAACTTGATTGTCATTGTAAATTCTTTGATTTTGAAATGACAGTGAACATAACCATATAATCATTAAATAATCATTAAAAAGTCAATTTTTGTATAGTGTACATTAGCTTCTTCTTCTTTCGGCTGTTCCCGTTAGGGGTTGCCACAGCGAATTATCTGTTTCTACCTAACTCTATCCTCGGCATCCTCTACTCTCACCCTAATTAACTTCATGTCCTCTTTTAGTACATCCATATATGTCCTGTTTGGCCTTCCTCTTGACCTCTTACCTGGCAGCTCCATCTCCAACATACTGCTTTATGTTTAGGATACATTAGCTACTTACCATATATCCAAACTTACAAATTATAAAGAAAATTGGAATCTAGAAACATAGTCATTCTGCCCCTAAGCCAGCTATGACAGTGTGAAAGACAGCTGATTGACTTACAGAAGGTTTCCATCCAGGAGAGATGGCAAGTTTTTCCAACACATGTTTTTCATACAGAAGATGTCAGTTTACTACCTCATTCTAGCAAAAAAAGAACCTTTTTAACATATAAATATAGCAATATGGATCTACATAAGCCCAAGTAAGTCTTTTTTAAAATTATCACCCCTAAGAAGAAAAAGTTCAAGCTATTAATCCATGCCTCCCATTGCAAGACAGATCACTGAAGAAACTTTAGAGAGAAACCTGATTAACTTTCTCAGTGCCTTGTCAGGTCTGGAACAAATTGACATAATAAAAAAGATTGGATGACCTGAGGAAATTATTAGTGATAACACAGAAAACAGCTAAACCATTAATAGACCTGGTTTCACAATTCTTCAAGATAATTGCATCCACTTCAAGAGACCATCTGTTGGTACTCCTATTGTTGCTACATGGACTCCAGACATGTAGGACAATAACCAAGAATCCTTGGGGTCAGATCTAACCTTTCTCCCTCCAGACTTTGACAAATTGCTGCACAACCCAGACATTTCAAGGAATGAAAATCCAGATGCTGCCTATAGACAACAGGAAAAAATCCACAGTTCAAAATTCTGTGTCTTGCAACACAAATGCAGCCAGAGCCATGAGGTAACTATTCAAAGGCTAACATTTCTGACAATGGACATGATATCCAAATGAACAGGCAGGTTCCTAGCACAGAAAACAAAGGAAATTGGGTAAAGGCTAAATGAAGGTCATCTCCCAGGCCTAAGCCGTCCCCTCTAGACATTGATGGTGTCACACTCTAACCAGGGGGGGAATCCTACCGGTTTTGCTACTGGTTCGGTGCACATGCATGCACGTCAAACATGCTGCAGTGTGGCTCTTTAAAACTATTTTACAGGCACTAGAGGCAGCTGGGATCATCAGGAAGGCTCCGTAGATGCACCAAACAGCTGATTAAGGTAAGAAACAAAAAAAATGAAGCCCATATAAGGAAGTATAAGGGCAGGGGGAGGTGGTCGGGGCCAATTTCCAATCACCACTACTGGTTCCGGCAACATGGTGTGATCTGGCTGAATTTCACCACTGCCTCTAACTATATGCAAAAATATATCACCCAAATTGTTGACCAACCCAAATTCTATTTGTGCTGCACACCAGTAAGGGAGTAGCAAAACCTAAACCAGTGTGGCTATTTAGACACTGAAAGGGTTTTGGATTGCAATACATCTGACCAAATAAAAGAGGTGGGCCCTGGAGCTCTTCTTGTCCAACCCCCCCCCCCTCCCAGCAGGAGACCCTGTACCATTTCAGAAAAAATGGTTGTCCAATCTGTTCTTAAAAACCTCCAGTGATGGGAGCATCTACAACTTCTGGATGCAACTGGATGCAACTTCTGGATGCAAGCTGTTACACTGATTAATTGTGCTAACTGTCCGGAGATTTCTCATTAATTCTAGGTTGGTTCTCTCCTTGATTAGCTTCCATCCATTGCTTCTTGTTTTAATGGAATGAGCTACACTCCCATTTGATTCAGACTTGTATGGTCTCCCCTACCTCTCATCTACTTGAATGTATATTGACTATTTTTTATCCTTAGGTAGAAGTGGCTTTAGTTATGTCTCTAAAATCATTCTCATTCTCTCTCTTTTAAAGGTTTTTTTTTGTCATGTCATCATAACCTTTATCTCTTCCCCAGCCCAGAGTTTCGGTAACATAACATTTATTTTGAAATTTTAAAGCAATATTTTCTGTCTCCTTACATAGTTTTGGATAGGGTTACAACTTTGCTAACAATGTGGTTGCTGATATGGTAGGGACTGGGATCAGCAATTTTTTTATCAGTTTTGGCTTCTGCAGGCATGCACCTTTCCTCTAGATACTGGAAAATTCTGTTCATGGTCATTTGGGCCTGGATTACAAAAAAAAAAAAATATCCATCTGACTTTCATAGAAGCATCCACCTGCATGTTGTACCATGTATGATTGTGTATATGACCAATAAATTTGAATTTGAATTTGAATACAATACTGCCTATCTAGAGCTTTTTGTTGCACTTGTCAAGTCTTATATTGACTCTATAAATGCAGTTTTAACATTCTTTCAACCGATTGCCAGAACTGCTTTTTAAGGTTAACTTTAGTATTCATCAGACTTCAACTCACAAATAGCCCAATTGATGGAAGTGCTGAACAGAAGACCATTGGAGGAACCCACTCCCCTTTCATCCCATGTTTCCAAGCTGCACCTGTATTCATTGTTCCACTCAATAGGTAGTAAAACCTGCCAGGTTAAGCCCTCGTTTATACTAGATCTACTATATCAACCCCATCCCATCCCTTCCTATCTTAGAGAGTGTTAAAGGTACAGTGACTCAGTGACTTAATGATTCTGGAGAAGATCTTTGCTTCAGCAGTTTGAGTCCTAGCATTGCATGACGGGATGAGCTCCCATCATTTGCCTCAGCTTCTGCCCGCCTAGAAGTTCGAAAGCGAAGTTATATGTGAGAAGATAAATAGGTACCACTTCGATGGGAAGATGAGCCAATGCTTCATGCAGACAGACAGAATCGTGCCAACTCTGGATCTTTCCAGTTGTGACACCCAGTTGCAAGGCAGTTTTGGTAGAGAGAGAGCACCTCAGATAACACTGCAGGATGCTCTTTGTCTGGTGGGTTTTTTTTTTGTGCAAAGCTATTCACCCCTACACCCTACACCCACACATACCCATGAAGCATCTTGGAAAGCAAATAGGCATGAACCAAACAGGGATAGCAGTCTTAGGCAACCAAACTACTACTCTGTATTAGCATTGTAGTCTCCTGGATAATGTAACATTCCCTTTTACTAAATAAATAAATTAGAGAGTGTCATTGGTGATTGGTTTTTCCACTGGGAGTTGGAAGGGAAATGAAACCAAGAGAATCTGCTGTTCCCTTTTAAAAAAAATAAATGGCTCACGATTGGTGCATAAGAAAAATGCTCTCTGCTAGCCTTGTTACTGTTGCAGATTACAGATCAACAAGGGGGACAGCTCCATTTATGCTGTAATATTTTTCTGCTGGCTCAAGGACTGTCAGATAGCATTTTTAACACGGCTATCTGAAAGACACTTTTGTCTGCAGTTTCTTGGATCTGCACTATTCTTAGCTAAGAGATAATGCTTCATAGAGTACAAGATATTCTGAGCTTGCATTGGCCAATTCAAGCATTCTGAGCTTGGTAAAGAAAAAAACATTCCATTCACTGATGCCTAAGATGCCATTGTGCTGTCAATTCATTTCATCTTTCACTGCGCTGAGCTTCCCTTATATTCATGTTCCAATCTATGTTCTCACAGTCATTCTGTCTTTTCAGCTTCGTATTTTCTTTTCCTGCATGGACACATCAACAACGAGACGTCTCAAGGGCTTTAATCTAGCCACATCATAAACACCATTAATCCTCCCAAAAAATTCTTTGGCTTTTTCTTTGAGCGCCACCTGACCTGAGGGGCCCTTTATCTGACACTATATTGTCATTCGCTTCATCTTTTTTCATCCATGTAGTTTTCCTGGTAAAATACAGGAGTGGTTCACAATTGTCTTTTTCCATGCAGCATGAAATCATCCTTTTGTCATTGTCACTAAAATGACCATTGGCATTTTCCTGTGCTGCTGTTGCTTAATATAGGTGCCTGTTTGTTTTAGCTGGGCAGCTGGGATGGTTTTCATACTTGGGGTGAACCCTGCAGGGAGTGTACACTCTTTGCCTCTACTTCCTGCATTCTTTGCACAGAATAGCATCCCATTGTTCCAAAAAGGCAGCATAATGGAGTTGAGGGTGGGCAGACTGACAGAATTGGAAGGCACCTTGGAGGTCTTCTAGTCTAGCCCTCTGTCAAGCAGGAGATCCTATACTATTTCAGACAGATGGTTGTCCAATCTCTTTTAAAAGCCTCTAGTGATGAAGCTTCCAAAAAGCAACCCGTTCCACTGGTTTATTGCTCTCACTGTCAGGAAATTTATCCTTAGTTCTAGGTTGCTTCTCTCCTTGACTAGTTTCCCTCCATTACTTCGTCACTTATAAGCTCCTCTTTCCTGCAACAGGAACAATAGAACAGAGGTCTTTTCCAAACATTTCCCCTAAAATGTTTACTTCATATTTTGATTAAAAAAACAAACAAAAAAAACTTGTTGGCAAATTTTCTGTAAGCCCTGGGTTTATTGCTTGTTTTTGGCAGCCTGCCTGCCACATGTCCGAGTCCCAAAAACAGCAGTTGTGTTGTATTTTCTCATCTTTTTGCTTGTATGCGGGGTGTGTGTGTGTGTGCTGCTAGCTGCAAAAATAAAAAGGCTCCCGGCGTTTCTTAATTGCATGGATAATATTAATGATATATGAACAGATGATAATATAGCTCTGTAGAATGTACATGCCCACCAAGTTCAAACCAATGTTGTATTAGGAATGTTTACATCTGTACATCCCAACAGTATTAGCAATGCTTGTGTATGAAGCAAAGTAGCTCACACATTTATACTCCCATGTCTTTAACACAATTACCTACAAAATTGCCTACAATTGCCTTAAAAAGAAACCAACCACAGCAGAATTGCATAGCTTTTTAGCATTTTAGGCTTATATATCACCCCATAGCACTTTATAGCACTCTCTGAGCAGTTTAAAATGTAGAACATTATTTGCATAGTACTCCCAATAATCTGCGTCCTCATTTTACTGACCTCAGAAGGATGGAAGCTGAGTTAACCTTGAACCCTATCAGGATCCGAACAGAAATTGTCCTGTAGGACTAACTGCAGTTAACCTTGAACCCTATCAGGCTGTGGACAGAGGTTTCCTGCAATAGTGCTCTTTAACCACTGCACCACCAGTGCTCTTTTGTACCACCAGAATTCTTCTGAGGGCTCATTGCACTATCCAAACTAAACTAACCGCACAGAAACTTGGCTAGTCCCAGACTCTGGTACCAACTTTGGCTGAGAAACGATTGAGAAAAGCTGGTTCAAGCCAAAGCCATAGAACAGTCCACCTGTTGATTTCAGAACATTCATAAAGTGGGCTCCTGAAATAACCAAATTCTTATTTGAAACTCTCAAATAAGGCTTCTTTGAGGTAGGAACATTTTGCAGTCAATCTGTTTTTCATATTCCTACAAACTTTGAAGTTTGCAACATCTTCCTTAGTACTATTCCTCCATTTTGTAATCTGCATCTTTTTAGCAGTATCTTGTTGCAGTTGTAACATGAGTCAAATACAGTAGCTTTGATTCAATTTTATTTACACTTTAGAGTCATTTAGATGGAATAAATTAAACTAATGTTGACTGAAATTGTCCTGTAGGACTAACTGCAAGCACACTCAGATGCAGTGTTCCTTATAAATAATGTCAGCATTTTAATACACAAAAGGCATCCACTTGGAAGGAAGGACAGATGAATGTGCCAAAATTATTAGTTGATGAAAGAAAATAAGCACTGCCAAGAATAGAGTTATGTCAAGCTCTTCATTATTATGGAAAGTACTTCTATTGGTAGAGTACTTATCTACTCATTTTATGCATATGGATGCTATAAAAAGCCAAATGAATTTGTGCAGACACCACAAATGAAATAAAATAATAAAAAATAATAAAAACAGTTTTCAGATAAGTTAACCATTGGCACAGTATCAGCTAAGTCAGACATCATGAGGATTTTCACTGGCAAGGATTCTAAAAAATTTGATACAATAGAAAGGCTGAATCTCTTCACAGGAACCAATTATATTAATTTTGTAAATATTATTCACAAATGTGAGTTTGTATAATTTTCCTTTCAACAGTTGATTCAAAACACATACATCCCAGCTGCAATTCTACTTGCTTTGAAACAAGAAGTCTTTAGCACTGAGAACACGAGGTGTGGAGATTTGACAGTAGGAAATAATCACATTCTCTATATTCTCATGTGCTACACAAGATATATCTAACCCACAGCCCATGAGCTGCATGTGGCTCTGCGCAGTTAGTATTGTGCCCCCCAAATAATAAAAAATATAAGAAGTTTGTTATATACATTCATTAACTATCTTTTATATTTTATATGTGGCCCAAGACAATTATGTTCACTCCATATGGCCCAGGCAAGCCAAAAGGTAGGACAACATATGTCAGACTATGTTTTAAAAAAACTCCTAGAAATTAAAATAATTTAGTATGATGCAATATTCACTATCTGCACACAGAAAAGTAGCTCTTCTGACAGTGTTCTTTATTATTCTTTATTTTACAAGATGAAAAAAATGATCCAGCAATGAAAACTAGACAGCATGTTTGATCCAACTTGAAGGATAATATATAAACTCTGTTGAAGATCTCAATTCAATTAATGTGGTCAAATCAGAACAAGGGTTTAATTATACTTTACATATTGTTTCTGTTTTATGTTTCCTTCTATGGGAGAATCTCTTGGATGAAATACCTAGGAAGAGGGATCTGATTAACAGTGATAACGTATTATACGTACCTACAGTACATCATGTAATTCAGTTCCAGTTAAGGAAGCCAGGAAATTACTACATCCTGGGATGGATTACATCAATGTTTCTCGATCTTGGCAATTTTTAAGCTCCCAGAAGTTTCCATAGTAAGTCATAAAGAAATCAGAAGTCAACCAAAACAAAGTTAAGATTTCAAATTTAGAAGCAATACATGACTGGAGCATAGCAAAGCCATGATTTTGTTTGCTTACTGGTTCATCACAGATGCTGTGCAACACTTTTGAACATCAAAGTATCAGTGTGTGCATTTCAAACTGGTATATGAGCTCAGCCATTCCCAAGAAGGGGAAATACAAAACATATTTGAATCAAAGAGGACCTGTAATATAAGCACAGAACTTTCCTTTGAGATTCCAACTAGTTATCCATATTCTTTTCCAGATTACACAAAGTAGAAGAACCCATGGCTTTCCATTTATCTTCAGATGCTTTCTTTCCTTGACAAGGTCCCCCCCTCTTGCTATTCTAGGAAGAGCATATTCAGTACTCCGAGTCCTTCCTCCCTGCCTCCAAACATTTACCAGCCAATGGCAGTAGCAATTTTTCTGTTTCAATATCCAATTAAAATAATAATAATAATAATAATATGGATATTCTGCAGAACTAAAATCTGTTTATGCTGGCATCTTTATATCTCCAGAATGCCTGGAAGAGGAGGACTAGAGCTAAGCAAGATTTCTGCTACAAAATGCGCAGAATGCATTTTTTTGTTTAAATGTAATTTTTGGGAACCCTTTCAACTATCAGGCCCTGGCCTTGTGCACAGTAATTTAACCTAAGCAGCAGTAGAATGTTCCTATTTTCTGGATTCTGTTTTTCCAAACATTTGGCATTCTTCTGCCTAGAGCTACTCAACCTTTTGAAGCACGTTTAGGATTTTGAGCACACACATGTTGAAGACACTCTCACAAATGGCTGCTGGAGAGTTGGCATTCCTATAATGGATGCCATGAAGACAATAAGAACTTAAAACAACCAATTTATCAGAAAATAAAAAGGTTTAATTACCATTCATGAAAGTTGGCTGGATAGCTTTGAGCCAGTTACTCTTTCTCACTTCAACTCACTTCAAATGTTGTGGGGAAAAGAGGAGGAGGAAGGAGTACTGTCTGTTGTATAAAGTTATTTATACAAATAATAAAGGCAAGCAATAAATAAATATCAGAAAAATAAAGTTAAGCTACCAATTTACCAGAAATATACCTACCATTGTCCTCTAGCCACCCTTCCTGCAGGACATTTGTACTATCCTTGATAATCTTTGCCTTTTCCAATCAAAGCTACATCCACCAATGTATTATTATACTTTCTGAATACTAATGGGGCCCATTAAGCGCTTAGATTATTAGGAATAAAACAGCACTGGTAATTAGAGTTTTGTGGCACACCATCTTTTCATGTTATTAATTAAGTAATTTTAAAGTGAAGTGTCAGATAGATCGGGAAATCCAGTGGGTAACAAAGAAAGGGCCAGGGAACCACAACAAGCATCCTGCCAAAGCCACAGAGTATATCCAATCCTTGCTTGCTGCTAGCTAGACATTCTCCTTCATTAATTTTCCTAAAGTTGTTTTGTTCTTATTCCCTGCTGCTATTTTCTGTACATTGATGAGATGCTTGAACACCTTAAGGCTGGCACTTAGTATGAAACTACAGGTAAATCACCAGTGCCATACATGTGAAGTCCATTGAATTTCTCTAATGACTGATTAATATCCCAATCCTACATTGAACTCCTCTTCTGCTGCTTCCAACAATCCTGTTTTACCCTTGAAACCCCATATATTAAAATGCTGTTTTAAATAGAACTATTATTATATACCATATGAGACAGAATATGATAAGTCTGATGTGCCTGATTAGTTTGTTGATTGTCCTAACAATAAAGCACCCTTGTTTCTTTTCTGTCTGCAACAGTTTAAATGTACAGTAGCATTTTCTCACTTACTTTTAAAATAACTCTAAATCAGCCACTGTGATTCTGAGGTGATAAAGGGTATATAGTTGAGTAAGGCAGACTTGTGAACTTTACAAAGTTATTTTTGTGCATTCATTTAACAGCAGAGAAAAAACCTAATAAATTGTAAAACATTCAAATAGCAATAGCATTTAGACTTATATACTACCACATAGTACTTTACAGCACTCTCTGGGCAATTTACAATGTCAGCATTATTTTCATATTGCCCCCAACCATCTGGGCTCCCATTTTACTGACCTCAGAAGGATGGAAGGCTGAGTCCACCTTGAGCCCTATCAGGATCGAACTCCAGGCTGTGGGCAGAGTTTGCCAATTTTGCAGTATTACAAAATATTTGTACCTGTTGACTAGACACTATGAAAGATGGCATTGGGATGACCATGGCACATCTGAAGGAAGTGATGCAATGGTGGAATTCAATTTTTTTTACTACCAGTTCTGTGGGCGTGGCTGGGTGATTATGTAATTGGGTGGACAGTTTCTGTAAGCAGGGTAATAAAGATTAGGCTAGAAACAACACCAGAATGTTTTTTTCCTGCCTCCTTACAGGATTAACCTGTAAAGTGGGGGGAAAAAACAAAAGGAGATTGCTTCTAACAACCAGTTCTCCGAATTGCTTAGAAAATTTACTACCAGTTCTAGAGAATCTGCTAGAACCTGCTGAATTTCACCTCTGAAGCGATGTGAAACAGAGAGGCATGGAAAGTGCTGATCCACAGTGGGTCAGACATGACTGAATTGGTGATAACGATGTCTGCTGTTAACCACTGTGCCACTAAGATTCCAAAAACTATGTTAGCAGTGAAATCATTGCTTTAAGCAGAAATTGATAAGTTGTTCCCCTACTTAATTTCAGTTTTCTAGGTCATACAGTTCAACTACATTTACTTTTTTAATATTTCCAACTTTGGCATTCCAATTTCTGGAAGCAGCTCATCTTATTTCGATATTGCGTCAATTTCAGATAGAACGTGACAATAAATCCTCATCTTCTGCATCACTGGCTGGAGCATAAACTCAGATAATTGTCATATTAAAGGGTTGTCCACAATGTCTAATATTATTCAGTCATTGATTATATTATAGCCAAGTATTGTTCTTGCTCCATCCTTTTTGACTTTGAAAATAGCATATATTCTTTCATTTTTATGTCCTGAATATTATAAATAGCAGGTACAGAGAAAGGTGACCTTGATAGAAATATTCAGGAACCATTACCTAGCCAAAAGAGGGTGAAATGTTTTAAATTCTGGAACAATTAAATAGCAATGGGAGGTTAGTGCAGTTGATTTCTACCTAATAGGGCTATCATAGTGTGACCTTTTTACTAAAACTGTCAAATTCTAGTTTTTATCTACTCACTGATTTATAAGATGTCAATGTGTAGGCAATTCATTTCGTCTTTCACTGTGTTGAGCTTTCCATGTTTATACTCCTTGCATTCTATGTTCTCACTGTAATTCTATTTCTTGCAGTTTCAGCTTTTCTTTCCCTGCGTGGCAGCATCATCAACTAGATATCCCGAAGGCTTTAACCTAGCTATGTCATAAATGCCATTAGTACTCTGAAAAATCCTCAGCAATTCTTCAGTAGCATGTTGAGTGCTATCTGACTTAAGAGGTCCATTATCCACCACTATATTGTCAATCGCTTTATCTCTTCTATCCATGTGGCTTTCTCAGTAAAATATAGAAATTGTTTACCAATGCCTTCTGCTGCACAGTATGAAATGATCCCTTTTCTAAAATGAACCTCTTCCTTCAGCATCTTCCTCTATTGCTGCTGCCCAGTATGGGTGCCTGTTTGCTTTACATAGGCAGCTGGGATAACCTTCACACTTTGTGTGACCCTGCTGGGTATATACGTAGTTTGGTGTGTGCTCTTGGCATATTTATTTTTTTGCTCATTCTCCCAGGAACAGAAACATAGATACCCATACCCACATGCAGCATAATGAGTAACTACAATGGGATGAGGAGCAGGAGGCTTTGCAGGTTGAGAGAAATCAACCCACTTTACAAAAAATTCCAAAATCATGCCCATATAATGATATTTTTGTACTTTAAGTGCCACCACAACCTTTTTGTGTAGTAACAGCAAAAAGTTCCCTTGGCTTTGATTAAAGCATTGGATGGTACAGAGGCCTGTGGATGAAAGAAATATAAATCAATAAAAATGTGAAATTATCAAAGCAAATACAAAGCTTACTAAATTGAATGCTTTAAGAATGTTAATTTATCTGAAATGGGATGGGACACTTTAAATAAAATTATTAGATGATTCAGGGCATGAGTCTATATAAAGTAATGGAGTGATAATTATATTCAAAAAGGACGTCATTAAGTATGTGCTTAGCAACAATCCAGTGTGTAACAGGATTATATCTATTAAAATTAAAATATCTATTAAAATTAGCAGCTACCTAATAAATGACTGGGTAATGATGGAAGTTCATTTTCAAAATGGTATTTCAGTTTATATAAAGGGCAGTAATGCAACCCTAGGAAAAGGTGCTGATTCTTTTAAGCAATTGCAGTTAAATGCTGTGTTTAAACACCTCAGCAGGAAAAGTGAAGGATGAAAACTTGGGGTTTAAGAAAAATGGACAACTACTGAACACAGATTTCTGATGACAAGCAGGACAGAACAAGGAAGCTTCTCAGTCAGGACTGGCAAAAATACAATTAAAAAATACAAATGAAAATAATTTGGTCAAACAAGTCACAAGAACTTAGAGAGGAATAGACAAAAATAATTGCAGGAGATCTTGTAAGGGGTAAAGATAATTTAAGGAAGTGGGAAGACTATACTGTAACCTTTTATAAATGGGATTATAGAATCAAAGCCACACGGTGAGGACAAAATAAACTAACTCCATGTAAGAATGTAAGTTATGACAGGCAATAGACCAACTGTCAGATAGGAAAGTACCAAGTACATGAAATATCAATTTAGTTGTATAAAGCTGTGATTTATGGCTTTGATGATTAGACAGGATAGATTATAGAAAGAAGAGAGTTATGGTGTAACTTTAAAAGGAGAGATTAAAATACAATTGTAGTTATAACTGCTGTAAAGAATATCAGAAACCACTTATTTATGTCTTTATATCTTTCTTTATATCTTGCTCTTTTTTCTGTTTCCTTTTCTTATTGCATTTAGCCTTCTCTGTTATTTCCTTCTTTCTTTTTCATTTTTTGTTGTAATTTATTTTCTCGTAGTTCTTATTATTGTTAAAACTTTTAATAAAAAAACCTGCTTAAAGCTGCAGGAGAGGAGAATTGTGTGATTTACAGTTGGAAAAAAGAGGAGGCAAAGCAACTTCTTTTGAAGAAGGAAAATGCATTAATTCCTAACTCAAGGAAAGTTTTGCTTAACACTTATGAAGAAGGGCTGAGACATACTTAGAGAAATGCCAAATGAACAAGTAGGTATAAGAAAAAACAGAGAGAAGAGACCAGATAGCTAATGTAAAATAGATACTGCAACAGCAAGGATTGACAGTACAGCTCATGACAGAGAGTGGATTATATTAAGGCGTTAAAAAAGGTTGAAGACATAGAATAGTTCAGAATAGGAAAGAGAACCAGGCAAGGATTCCTTATCCAGTTAACTAGTGAAGAATGGAAGAATTGGAACTGATGACAGATGGTATCAATATTGAATGTCAAATGCTAATATTGTAAGGTATGCAGATGGCACTGCTAATAAAGTGGAAATTGATCTAAATATTAATTAAATATTGAGAAAGGTCAAGATATATGCTTACTAAATGTAGTTCAGGGTGAGAAGAAAAGATGCTGAATAGTTTTGTTTTTTATGCTCAGGAATAAATAAATATGGACAGCATAATGCATAACTAAATAGGAGCTTAGGGCGGAAGTTTATATGAAATCATGAAGAATAGGAACATCAAGAACCATGGTGGTGCAGTGGTTAGAATGGAGTATTGCAGGCTAACTCTGCTCTCACTACCAGGAGTCTGATTTCTTTGATTCTGATGGGCTCAAGGTTGACGTCCATCTTTCCAAGATTGGTAAAATGAGGATAGAGATTGTTGGGGGCAATATGCTGACTTTGTAAACCACTTAGATAGGCTGTAAAGCACTGTGAAGCAGTATATAATAAGTCTCAGTGCTATTCCTATTTCAATGGGGAAAAATGGTGGTACATTCCAGTGCCCATATATGGCTGTGAAGTTTGACAGTGAGAAAGACACACCTTCAAATTATGGATGTAGAGACGGTGGGCAGAAAGAAGAACAAATCACTCATCTGTTGTGTTCTGTTGACATAATGATCAAAAAATATAATTTCATATCCATCCATCCATCTATTTATTTATTAATTTTTAAAAAACAGAACTCTGGGAAATTCATAATTTGAATTCCACCAAAAACGTAACAGCCAAAAGCAAAACCCTGGTGCCCCATCCATTCTCCTCCAATGCAATCAATGTCATCATCTTCAGACTCAAATCACATCATATCCCAGTGTTTGGGGGAAACACATCCCTTATGACCATCCAGAGAACTAAGGACCTATAGCCTACCAGAATACCAAGTGGGTGGGGTCAAAGATAAGGGGCAGAGTTCCCATGAAACAAACATGCTCCATAGATCCCACTAAATAGCAACATTTAAGGGAAAGAAGCTGCAGCATGCTCATGCTGTCTGACTTGTTGGAATGAACAGATACTTTCAGAGAGTAAAGTCCTGCAAATAATAAGAGGTCCTGCAAATAATCTTGAATTACATATATATATATATATATATATAT
>JAEANM010000947.1:0-30789 GCA_017656035.1 Myanophis thanlyinensis
TATATATATTGGTTAATAGTTTTTACTGCTGGTATTTTTTTAAAAAATTCATTATATATATATAAGCATATTATCTCTCTTTAAAATACTTTACATATTTATTTTATATATAATCTGTCTGTCTTTCTATCTATATGTCTATTCCCTTTGATTTGCAAAACAAGCCAAATGTCTGTTTATTACCATGTGTAATGAGCCACTAGAGTTTTAAATATTTTTTTTTGTATTAATGCAACTGCTACTTATATTCAGCTGATACTATATACATTCATATGTTGGCCAATAGGAACAAAGAGTACTTGTGACTATCTGATATGTTTGAACACTGGATACATAGTAACAAGTGTAGGGAGAAAAATTGGTACAGAAACCAGGACCTAGCATAATTTTGCCTCAAATGGGGAAATGTAGTTTGTTTTAATCTTTGTATTTTTCAATTATTATTCATTTACTATAATTGGAAGTAGAGTTTTTCTTAGTCATTATTATTTGCATAATAATCATTGTATGTGTCTGGATGTCTGCGCACCATTTATTGGGGGACATTTTTAATTTACATTTTCATTGATTTTTGTTTTAGACAAGTAAGCAGAATTCCTTCACAGATAATAAGACCATGAATCTGGAAAAGTATAATCGATTACCTAACAGAGTGGAAAGCAAAATTTCTAGTCTGAAAGAAGTATTGTTAGTGATACCTAGTTATTAAACGAAAATTGAAATCTTTTAAGAAATTAAGCCCTCTTCCTCTAAATCCTAAATGCATTCTGTTTCTATCTCTCAAAAACATCAAATTTATTTAAATTTGTTTTACATGAACAATGAATCCCTGTTTATTAATATTAAGCAAGGAAACTTAGTATTAATATGGGATTAAAGGAAAACAATGAAATATGAAATTAAGAAAAGTTGTAAAATATGTGAGGTTATTCCCATACTCCTGCAATAAAGAGAGTTACTAGATCTTTCTTTCTTTCTTTCTTTCTTTTCTTTTTCAAATTGATCAAATATCAAACAACTCTTGGTTGATATTTGTAAAAAATATAAACATAAAACATTACAATATAATGCAACAAATATTTTAAAAAAGATTTAGAGCAATATACTGTATACATATATGTGATGTTGCTCAGTACATTACATTTAAAAAGTCCTCCATAAGATCTCCATTTTAACATGCTTATGAAAAGACAATAATGTTGAGGCTAATCTAGCTTTTTGGGAAGATTGTTTCCACATAATAGGAGCATTACTGAGAAACATCTCCTGCTCTCAGTGATGGGGAATGACAAGAAATTTATTTTGAGATGTTCTTATCAAATGTGTTGAACTCGATATCTGTAGGCATCGTCATATAATTTAATTTCATATTTAATTTAAATTCATGTAATTTAAAACCAGCATTTAAATTACACCAAGAAACATGTTAGCAATGAATGAAGGGCTCATACAGCAAGATGTAATATAATCCTATATAATATACGCTCATGATATCTAGTGCCAATTAACACATGGCTGCTGCAAGTTTCTTGGTAGCCAATACAGCCTCAAAATCTAAAGCTAGTCTGAAAGAGCTTCTCAGTCATCAGAATTTGAACGAGAAAACCAAGGCATACTCTGAGTCACACTCTGAGGGTCAGAGTATTGTAACAAGGCCATCAGCTGGTCAAAGTCAAAAGGGTGTGAAACTTCAATGAAAAGAGTTTCATGAAGTAAATGACAAGAGTTTTGGGTAAGGAAAGAAATCATTCCTAACTGAAACACTGTTGGGCAACATCTACATATTGGTAATACCACACCCCTATAAAATGAATGACATCTCCTGGTGCCTTCATTACTGTTACTCACTTCTTAGTTCCATGAATTCTGTAAAGAGAGAAAGAACCAATTCTGCAGCACTTACTGACAGGAAATGGGATGAAGTTTTCCCATCCCAAACTAAAGACCGGAACTGTCCATCAAAGAAGAACTAAGGACACTGGAACATAGAACCCCAATTCCCAATTCCCACAGACAGTCCAGAAGATCACCGTGGCTGATGGTATTGAAAGCAGCTAAGTGTTCTATGCAAACCTTACAGTGATACAAATAGAAAAGCAATTAAAAGTGGGAGTACATGTTGTAAATCTTCCACTAGTAGCTGAGGGAAAGCTAATGGCCTGTAATTGAGACAGCAAGTAACACAGATTTGGAGAGTTCAAAGAGAGGTTGCTTATCTCATACATTGTTGGTAGCTGCTGGTGAAGAACTCTGGAAACTTGAAATCTGAGGAAAATCTAAGACATCTGTAGGACTAATCATAGGTCAATAATAGGAAGAATCTGGACAAGACTGTCATAGGAACAAAGATTAGAAAACAGGAGTGTTGTTTTCAATAAAGGAATGGAATCTGAATCTTGTGTTTTCTTCATTTTAAAGAATTTCATGCCCTCTTCTTTGAGCAGCCATTCTGATCTCTGCTGCACAACCTTCTTTGGCTGGTAGCATGATTAGGACTTGACACTTCCCCAAGTGCAGGCTCTCATTTCTTATTATTGAAATTAATGGCCATCTACCAAGTCAGATCTATTATTTAGAGGTGGCTGACTTTACATATTTAGCCTTGGAATCAAGGTAGCTGGAGAAACCCAAAGCACTCAGCGTTCCAATAGAAGTAGAAGGAGTGTACTACTCTGTCTAAATCTGTTGCCCTCAACATTTTGAGCACCAGGGATTGGTTCCATGCAGAGAGGTTTTTCTGTGGACCAGAAGGGATATGGTTTCATGTGCTGACTGCATCATGCAGTTGGGGCTTCGGTTGTTTGTGTGGCCTGGTTTCTGGCATGCTGCAGACTGGTGCCAGTCCACAAGCTGGGGGCTAGGGAGTTCTGGTCCAAATCACAATAAAGGTGATCAACCAGTACAATAGGTTTGGTCTCCATGTCATGTGGTGCATACCTTAAAATATCTGCTTCTTCTATAGTCCTGTGAAGTGAACTCACCATGAGTTTTAAAGAATCTTTCAGAATTCAATACACGAGACACATGATAGCCATTGTTCAGTTTGCTTATGCGTCAATGTAGGGGTGTGTGTCAAATAAGGCAAGTTGGTGGCCAGCTTGATCAAAGCCCCACCCCTTTTGTACATATGTTGATTGCATTAAAGGGCCTGGCTTTGACCATTTTGCCCTAATTATCATTTTGCCTATCATTTCTTCCTGCCAGTGTAAGTACAAAATAATAATGAAATTCTGGTAAAAAAAAATCCCACACAACATAAAATTTAAACATACTAAAGATTGGGGAAAAAATGAACAAGCATGGGAAATAAAGAACTTCTTGTTTTGTCAGTGAGAATGATGTTGGGTTTACATAACCCTGCCTAGGGAGGAAATTGCAAAACGGGGCTTACTGAAAAGGACCTCTGTTGATATAATTTTAGAATTTGTGAATGATTTTATAAAAAGAGACTATATATTGATGATGATGATGATGATGATGATGATGATACCCATTCAACCATGTCCAACTCTTGGTGATTCTATGGGCCAGTTTTCTCCACATCTTCTGATCTTGTACTGTTTCTTTGAGTTTTTTTTATACTCTGGCTGATGTCATCTTTGATGGCAGTCTATATATTAACTGATTAATTCCTTAGTCCCTTTTGGGACAATGAGGACAAAGGGGTACCTTGGAGTACATTAAAATATTTCTGTGGGACATTTTATTCCAGGGTAGTCTGCAGGTCTACTTGAAACAGTATGCTTTGGGAGGGGGGGGCACAAAAGGGAAGAAAAGGAAAATGAAACTTGGCCCTTACAATTTAGAAGAAAACTCCCTGGCCTAGATTATAGAATTTGGGTAACTAAAATGAACACATTTCCCTATTTGTATTCTGAGGAATACTGAGTGATACACTAGAAACTCTTATGGAAATCATATATGTGTGTGTGAATGAGCACATACTGTATGTGTTACTGGAAAAAATATCTACAGTAAAAAAAATCAGTAAGTGTAGACATAGAGTAGTGACTATTGCTATATAATAACCCAATTATTTTGTAGGCATATTGAGTTAAATAATTTTTGGAACAGTGATTTCTCTTAACTATATAGACAAACTGCATTCCTCGATTAGATCAATATCTTATTTTGTCCAACTTTCCTGCTTCCAACAATAACCAATCAGATACTGTTATATTAAAGACTTCTTCCATTTTGCTTAATGACTTTCATCAGTGCCAGTTCACATAGACACATTTGTCACTTGATGATTACAGCATGACATGATTGTATGAATAGTAGATTTCATGATAGATTATAGTCCTTAGTTAACCTTGAACACAGAAGGCTTTTTTTGGAGAAGGCTGCTCACACATTCATTTGTGATAGTTCAAGTAATGTCATAAAATCATGAACTGTGGCTTAGTAGATGAAATTTTGGCTTCCTTAGAGGTCCATTTTCGTGATCTTTCCAATAGCTTTTTCAGAAAATGTTCTGAGATAAGGACACCAGAAGAAAAAGGTGAATATTGTTTTATTAGTACAAGGAGAGTTAACCAACAATCATTATGCTATATGTTCCTCACCCCCAGTTTGCATATTCCCAGGCAGTGCCATATTATGCCAGTGATGTTTTAACTGAAAAATAGGAGACATTTTCTGTGATTAATAGAATAAAGGGTTAGATTTTGCTCCTTAAAATAATTTCCAATTCTTCATAAAACTCATCCATGGAGCCAAGATTGTTTTTAGCTCCATGCTTAGTGACCTCATAACCCTATCTTTCCATAATCTTCAGCGAGACAGACAAATAGACAGACACATGCACAGAGGAACACATGTATATATTGGATGATGAAGAGTTATGACATATAATACATGTTTGCACTGAGTTGCTAACATTGTTTTTAGAAGCATTAAGACCTTAGAATTAAAACAGAAGTGTGTAACACTTTATAGTACCGTAACCTTCTAAAATAATAAATGACTTTAGCCCACCAACCCCCATAAATGCAATAAATAATTTAAAGACAAATGGGCCTAGGCAAGAAATGACTACACACATTACATTTAATAATTAAACTTTATTTTCAAACTTTGCAATACCACAGTTGTCCCCTTTGGAAATAACTGTTTCATTATTTTTATTGCTTGTTTTTCCTGAGACTGTTCATTGAAATCGATGGTATACAAGTTAAATAAATAAAGGAACCAATCCCAGAATAACTTTTGATAGTACTTCCCTTTTGCCTGTGAAAGCCTGATCATGTTTTTAAAAAATGCAAATCTCTTAGATTTAATGCAATCCCCTTGGACACTTTATTTACAGTTTTAAAACTTTTGCCTTCCTTAAACTTCTAAATTGCTTCCATTGCAGGAGGTATTTATTGTTCAAACATACACATATTTATGTAGCTATACACTTACAAATATCAGAATTGTGCAAGCTATGGTATTCTCTGTAACAATCTATGGAAGCAAGTTAGATTTTGAAGAAGCAAGCTAGGAAGAGTATTAATGCCCTTGAACTTTGGAGTTTTAAAAGACTACTGAGACTACTATGGACAGCCAGGAAAACAAATTAATAGATCATGGAACAAATCAACTCAGAGTTCTAACTCAAGGCACAAATGATCAAGCTCAAATTATCCTACTTCAGACACATTCGATGAAGACCTAGCTGTACATAAAAGGCTTTGATGCTGGGAAAGGTTGAAGGAAAGAGAAGGGGATGACTAGCAGCAAGATGTATGGGCTCAGTTGTTGTGGCAATGAATGCACCCTTGGGAGTCCTTAAGAACAGATTAGGATAGACTGTCATAGAGAAAATCTATGTGATCACTAGGAAGTAAAAATGACTTAATGACACCTAATCAATAGAAAAACTCAGAAATCAATGTTGCAACTACATTGGGCAATTGTTACTGGGATGTCTGTGGCAAAAACATCCATTTTCACCCCACACTTCCTTGTAAGCAGACATAATAATCTGGAATTGACGAAGCCCACTGTGATGTATCCTTTAGACTGATGGCAGCCAGCTTTACTTCTTCCCAGAATCTTCCCAGCTTAGTGTGCCCTAACTTACTGAAGTTTAAGAGACTGCAGTCAAGGCTGTTCTGTGCTGCGAGAATCTCTAGAGAGCAGCACTGAAGCAGAACTGCCATGTCTGAGTTGGGAGAAAAATGGAGTGAGGAGAATAAGAAGCAGTATGCAGTGCAAGCATGGCTACCCCTCTGAGCTGAGAGTGTGTTCCTTTGTAAAGTAAATAACGGAGAAAAACAAAGACAATCAGTTTTTCAAAGGGCAGATTCAGCACAGTGGTTCAGGGAGAAATGAGGGGCTAAATACATGTGAATGAGGAGATGGGAAAGCAAAGAAAAACATAGGAAAGCACTGACAATGGGCGCTTGACTCTTTTCAAACATGGTGAATTTGAAAATTGGTTAAAGATCATAACTTTTATTCTATTTTGCCTTCTCATAAACATTATTTCAATTTAAAAAGACTTATTATTTCCCCATTTTAAATAAAACTCATGAATGCTGACAATTGGTTCAGTAATATTTTATGATTAATCAAGAGTCTTAACAGATATATTGCTTAAATTTATTTCACCATCATACCATATGCACCAATATCACAAGGATAAATAAATACAGTATTAAGTTTTTTGTTGCCTGGAAAGTTTACCTCAACCAAAATAATCAAAATTGAAGCAGTTTTAGAATTAAGTCAATGTGCCTTTTGTTTACTGTCTGCTCTATTAACTGATCTTCCCAACTGATCCAGAGATAATTGATTAATATGAAGAAATTTTAATTTCAAAATGATGCAGCACCATCAGAAATATTCTGAATCTATTACTCAGAAACATTGGGTTTGTATTGGGTTTGTTTGGAGAAGGGAATGGTCTCCTCTTTTCTTCTCCATAGTTTCAGAACAACATCTGGTTCAATCTTGTTTGCCAGAATGTGGCTTTCGTGTGATAATGGTGAGAGAGGTATTTATAACCTGAATCCTGGAATCAAATTAAATTAACTATCAGAGTATTTGTCTGCCTGTCCAAATATTCTTTGGTGATGCTGTAACTGAAAACAGCAAACAGCAAACATGGTACATTAAAAAAAAAAATCTCTCACCTTCAGCCACAAGTAAGGTACACTCCAGAAAGCTGCTACACTTGGCATACAGAGGCTGGCATGGCCATCTTTTCCCAAATCTTACCACACTATTTTCTTCTGCCTTCTTCCTCAGTACCCATTGCTTACAACTTGTTAATTTGGCTTTGCAGGAATTTCAGAAAATTCTTCCATTAGTTTTTGTCCTGGTCAAGTGATAGGACCAAAAAATTAAATTCATATTATTGATATGTTTAAGACTCAGATCCTAAAATATTACTTTATATTGCGGTAGTCTTGAGTTTAGGCATTGCCTCCTTGTCCCTGATGCAGTTGTTATCTTTTAAAGACTATAAGTACATGTATTTCTTTGTTTTTAAATAGAGTGACTAATTAGGTAGCTATTTCCAAGTGACATAACTGTTGAAAACGCAACTAATAACCCCCCCACTGGAATTTTGAGAGGAATAAATGAACATTGTAATGGATAGTATGAGAGGCAGCATGATATAATGAACAAAGTCTTCAATTTAGTCCTGCTTTGATAATATTCCTGGCAAAAATGATTTTGGAATAGCAGTTAACAGCAGGATGAAATGGCTGCAAAACAGGCAAATACAATTTTAATCTACATCAAGAAAAGCATAACTTCCAAATCACAGGAAGTAATCATTGTACCATAATGTGGTATTCCACCTTGAATACTACATCCAATCCTTGGGATCAGACTTTAAGGAAGACTTTATTGGTTAAGCATTCTCTAGATATGTTCCCAGTTTATTTCTACTGAGAAATGAACAGCTGCTTCATATCTACGAGGTCTATTCAAGTATAGGATGCAGATGGTCTAAAAATGTAGGATTCAAACCGCAATAGCTTATTTACTTGCACAGACTTTCTTTTCTATTGTTGTGCTGTAAAGCAGAATTCCATCTAACATTGATGGATGAGGCACTGTGAGAAAATGCATTTGCACTGGACCATAGTTAAATTGTCTTAATACAGACATCTAATCTTAATTAAGAAGAATTAATGTCTTTGCTATGCAGCAGTCATACCCATTTGAGTCTCATTGACTTCTTCTGAAACTGGGCAGAAAATACTAGAGAAAAATATTTCCTTGAAGCCAAACTTATTGAAGTGGGATATGAAATAATTTGTAAGTAGAGTCTACACCTGGATTTCATTACATTCTTGATTGCTTTTTATACTAAAATCAGAAATGTCCAAAATGGTAACAAACATAGTTTGCACTTGGACTTCTGATTACAAGCAGGTCAGGATCTCTTAGAAAGGTGTGAAGGCAATTAATAAGAATTATATGTTGTTGGCAATCTTAGATATCATGGAAGAAAGCCAGAAAATATAGGGATGGGGATGGCTGGAATTGCAAAACAATGGCCTAATCATGAGGTGATTTTGTGAGACTAGTGGCAATGTAAATTTATTAATAGGTACATAAATTCTGCCTCTTTTAATTAAAACAGTTTTTATTTAATTTGGAGAGTCTTGTAAGAAATTGATTTTGTCAATGCTTGTAGGTACCATCATCACCAATACCTGGCTTATGTAGTAGACCTTGAATGAAAGAAAGAATATAAAACCATTGAATGTCTCCTATGCAGAGACATTTAAGCCATTACAAGGAAGTGCTTTATTACCGCTATCCTTCTTTGTGTAATGGCTTGTTAAAAATCATCTTACCTGTCAGGGTCCCTGTTTTCCCCATCATTTTTTAAATCTTATTGATATGTGAAGAGAAATAGGAGATAAACTCAGGAGTACTACAAATATGTTGTTTAGCTATGAAGATGTCCTGTTCTTTTTGAAAACAAAAACAAAGCACAATTCATTGGTTGGAGACAGTGTATTATTTAACTAGTTCTTAATTTAGTTAGCATTGAGAAATTGCTTATTTGAATGTCTGTTGTAATTTTAAAGCACTCTTCATTTCTCAATTTCTTATAAATCATCCTTCCGCTTCTGTCATTAAGAATTACCTGATTTGATGCATCATGGTCAGCAAGTGCTTTTTTTTTCCTTTTTTGCAGCCTGCTCATGAGGATATTTCATTTTGCTTCAAGCTCTTGTGTGCTGAAGAAAATCATTTCCAGATATTTTGAGATTTTGGGGCTGCATTAAGAAAGACTGGGCCTGTTGACCCGAAGGTTTTTCTTGATAAATATCCAAATTAACTGATTCTCTAACTTCTGTTGTTTCTTATCTTTGTTGAGTTGAATGATACCTTCATTATATCCAAGCTGCACATATTACCAAGCCAAAGGATCTTTTTCTGTCAGCACAGCAGTCCTTCTTGCTGTCTTTGATTATATGACACACATTTCTTGGAGGTTAATTTCTGATGTCTGTGATTCAAGGAAAACTTTCATTTTAGGTCAAAGAATAATATAGAAACACAAGCCAGTATTGAGATAAAAACAATCTGCAAGCAGAAATTTGAATGGTTTCTACTAAATTAACTGTTAAAATGCAAAACTGTTATTATCCTCATACTAATCAGCATTCTTGCATGTAATCTTTAACTAAAATACATAATGTTAACCCATGGGAGATCTTAAACTGATGATGTAAGTCAGGACTGTCAAACTGAGGTCCCAGGGGCTGATTTGACCCATGGGGCTACCCTGGAAACAGCAAAGGACCACCCTGAGTTGCTTTTGCCAGTAAAAATGGAGAATGGTAGGTGGTCCTCCTGAGCTTCATTTTTGCTGGCAGAGGGTTGCAGAAGGCAGTTGCAGTCAAAAATGGAATCGGGAGCCAGGTTTTTCTGGCAGAGCACTCTGGCCACCAAAGGCTTCCTGTTATAAGTGACATCGAGCTGGCGGCACCCTCCCTGACCACACCCACCCCAGCTCCCCAAGGTTAAAGATAACTGGTGTGGCCCTCAATGAAATCGAATTTGGCACCCCTGATGTAAGAGGAATGTGAGCAATTTAACTTATACATCACTGTTGAACTATATAATAAAAGGTCTATCATCAGTAATTTTTTTTCAAATTATGGAATGTGGTTTTTTTTCATGCCATGTATTTTATTCTTATTCAGGAAAAAAGATCATTTTTCTGTATGTGAATTCCTATTCTGATTTTCTTTTCTTGTTTAACAAAGCAGTCTCTTACTAGGTCTTATTTTATTTACACACAATGCTTCTAAGATAGAGAAAGAATGAAAATATAAAAACAGAGGCCTGCTCTACTTTCCCTAGTTTGAATCTGGGTCATTAATTTTTCCTGCATTAGCTTAAATGGACAGAAGAGCTAGGTATTGTGAATGAATAAAAAAGGCATTGGTGATGCAAAAATGAGGTTCTTTTCTGTCACTGCCATTGAAAGAGGTCAATCTTCTGTACACAACAATGTGAATGGAGAAAAAAAATGAAATTATTTGTGGGATTTCATGTATTTTTTGTCTCTTTGTTCTGGAACAAATGTCAACTGTACCAAGTAGATGATTCACGTTTTCCTTATTTTGAAACAATTGTACATGCCATGATTGTCTGCAGGTTGCAGTAAATAAATTCAATATAGAGGCCACAATGGTGTGATCAAAACTCCACCTGCTTTTTATATGTGTTGCATATAAAAAAATGCTCTAAGCTTCAATTGCACTATTATAACTACTATCTTGACATTGTTTATCATGTCCTTTGACTGTCCATGGTACATTCCTGGCCTTCAAAGACATCCTGGAACTATTTGGCAGAGTAGGTTAGATATTCCTTGGTTCTAACATAGCATGGAGATTAGATCAGGGGCTGGTCCTAATAAGACATTTGTTCTAATTGGATATTACAGTATAGATTTATATACAGTATTTACTTCATTAGTGTTTATCCCTTTTGACTCATGCCAATTTTCATAGAATCCATAATTGGAAGAGAAATTTCACTTTACCAGTCTCAGGTGCAAATGCTCAGCCTATTCTGATGAAACATTTTTTTTTCCTGTTTCCTAGAAGCAATGACACAAATGAATAGGTTCAAATCACAAGGCAATGAAATTTAAAGATTAGGAAGAAATTCCACACAGTGTTAGCTGGTTGAGAGAGAAGCAGACAGCCTTGGGAAAATATGGTTTCTTCTTCATTAGAGTTTTTATAGAAGTTGGATATTTAACTAGTTGGATTCATAGTCACGAATCTATAGACTCTATAGACTAAATTAATTTGGGGATTGCTTCCAATTCTAAGGTGTAATTTACCAGATATATTTTGGAAGATGTACATAAAATTTGTATGGGAAGCAAATTTGAGCTTAGACTATTGAAGCAGGAATGGTGAAAAGCACCCAAGAATTTTGTCAGCTGATTGAAAAGGATTTAGCTGACTTCCTGTGTAGATTTGAAACCATGTGTAATAATGTCTTAAATTTGGTAGTTTTCAACTCTTGACTTTAAACATTCTAAAATAAGACTTGATCTACATTTTTAATGTTGATATACTACTATTTTATTTTATACATAAAACAATCTTTAAACTGTGTCCTTTGATTAGAAGAAAATATGTCATGTCCAGAACAGATAAATCACACATTTCCAACAAATATTCCTAGACATCTGGAATAATATCAAATTTCCAATTTTTCAATCCTTTTAGCCATTCCCCATGCTCTGTGTAATCATAATTCTAGAGCCCAAATGTTTGGTATATATTCCAATATTACTTTAATCTTTAATATTTAAAGATTTCCCCATAAATTTGCTTACATCATACACTATCCAAACGTTGCCAAATGTTTGCATGACTATATTATATGGGTCAATGAACTCATTTTTACACCTCCAAGATAGAAAATCTGATGCTCATCCTTTTAATATATTATCTTGGGAGTCCTAACTGTATTTATTTGTATCATAGCTATTACAAAGAATTTGGAACGTGTCCTTAGATCTGGAAACTTGAAAAACAAGATGAGTAAAGGGGCAAAATGACCTTACACTTGTAAAAGCAATTTTCTGCAAAGATACAGGACCTGATTCATGGATTTCATCCTTTTTCCTAGCCATGTTTTCTCTCTCTTTCCAGATACCTACAGCAAACAAATTGTATTGACAGACAAAGGAGAGATTATGGTGAAGAGATTTGTGAAACAACAGGATTAGGAAATCTAAAACAAGCAAACATTGAGATTATGTTTGGAAATGGATAGGCTGCTGGGGTTTGCAGGCAGTGGGAAATAAAATGAGAACACAATGGGAACAAGGAAGAAGAGTATAGGCCTTGTATGGCATGATGCAAGGGAGGTTAGTGAGAAAGAAAGAGTTTTAATGTGTTTTAGGAAGCAAATGCACATGACAATCAGAGATTAAAACTGTTGGCCGAAAACCTGATGGATTAGTATTATTAATATTAATGAATATTAATGTGACTAGTAATACTAGTTAATAGTTTGTTTAGTTGGTTTATACCTCCGCCTTGTTTCTAAAGAATGGAAGGAGATCTGTCCTGAAATCTGGGCCTTGACAAGGGTGGAATAGCATGCAAAACTGAAGGCACCAGCTGTCAGCTGATCTGAAGTGGGACCAGCTGTGACCTGATTAGTAGGGCCTTAAACGTGCATTATTCTTTTCATTTTCCACCTCACTGACCTTATATTGAGCCAGCTAAAGGGCTGGCAGAGGAAGTTACTGATAATCGACTCTCTGTGCCACTTCACCTTTGCCAGAGTCAAGGAGGAAAAGTCCCCGGAGAGCTATATGCAATGTGTGCTATTAACCCTTGAGGCTCTCAGTAGACAGGGAAACCTGTGGAGAGATTTTTAAGGAGAAAAATGCCACATTGCATATCACAAGTTTGGAGTGAATTCAGATTGGTGTGGTGTGCGCAATGTTTTTTTCAGCCCCCATAGAAATGAGTCCACAAACTTTTGCTTAGATTTATGCTATATTATAATAGAGTTGTGAAAGGGATATGATAAATGGATTCTGCCATAACACGAGGAGGAGGAGGAGGAGGAGGAGGAGGAGGAAGAAGAAGAGATGATGATATGATGTTCTTAACAATGCAGAAAAGCCCAGCCAGTCCCAAAGAGAACTATATTCTATTGGAACTGGCCTATTCTGCAAAATTCTAATAACTTGAGGATGGAATGGCATGGTAGATTATAACTTTTTTCACATTCCTTGATGGGAAGGGACTCTATTTTGAGTCTCTTTCTGTTACAAAAGGCTTGCACAGAAGATATGGGTCTGAGGGCCAAAATTATGCTCGCCTGGGGCAATAAAAAGAGTATGAATTGCCCAGATTATCTATTAGGCATAAAATTGAAACATTAAGGAAAGCCTTGCCTGTCTTGAATGTAGTTTTCTGAATTACTTTGCTCTTTGGTACTTCAAAACATAACCTTGCAAAATAGCCACAAAGAGATCACAACATTTAATTCATCTCTGAACAGTAAATGGCTTTTCAGTGTGAGCAGTGTATTTATTGTATTAAAAGCATTTTGATTTTGCTAGGTTTTTATTTAAAATTAGTCTTGAGGTAATAATAATGTTAAAAGTACAATAAACACTGATTTTAACCCCATTAGGATTACATTCCATAAATTTAATTAAAATGATCTAGCTCTTATTCTTTAATGCAGCTATTAAAAGACAGACTATCTAAATATTTTTAACTGCACTTGTGGAAATATTCTGAAACACTGTAATGCCTACATGAGAAAATAGCAAAATAACATTTTCAGAGTTGCAGAGAGATTTTTTTTATTCTAAGAAAAAGAAATGTTAGAAAAAATAAAATATTTTAATGACTGCTTTATAATTCTAAAATTACTTTGTTAAAAACCCAAATGTAATTGAAATATGTAGAGATTCTCAGTCATCCAGGTCATTGTTATCCCAAATGTGCTTTTTCAGGAGGCACATTCTTGGTTTTTCTTTTGAAGATATTTTCCTTCATTCTCAGACTACAGGAACCAGGAATCACTACTCCTGTGACCCTGAGGACACAGATAAACATCTAAGTGCTTTAATGACCCTCTAAAAGAATGCAAATTACCAGCTATCTTCAAGGAATATAAATCCTTCCATTCCCCACTATTCTGTCAGAGCTGAAGAAGCTTCTTGGATGAGAAGCAAAACATCTTCAAAAGAAAAAAAAAAGAAAGTCCAGTTGCCTCCTGAAAAAGCATCTTTGGGCCAAATGTAATTAATTATAACTTGGTTCACTATGATATTTTTGCCCTGAGAATGTTAATGGAGAAGTATAGAGATGGTCAGAAAGAGCTGCACTGTGTTTTTGTGGATTTAGAGAAAATGTATAACAGAGTGCTGAGAGAGGAGCTATGGTACTGTATGAGGATGTCAGGAGTGGCAGAGAAGTATGTCAGAGTAGTTCAGGATATGTATGAAAGGAGTATGACAATAGTGAGATGTGCTATAGGTCAGACAGAGGAGTTCAAAGTGGAGGTGGGGCTACATCAAGGATCAGCTCTGAGTCCTTTCTTGTTTGCTATGGTGAAGGACAGGTTGACATATGAGGTCAGACAGGAATCTCCGTGGACAATGATGTTTGCGGATGACATTGTGATCTGTAGTGAGAGCAGGGAGCAGGTGGAGGAACACCTGGAAAGGTGGAGGTGTGCTCTGGAAAGAAGAGGAATGAAAATCAGTTGTAGTAAGACAGAATACGTGTGTGAACGAGAGGGAGGGAAGTGGAACAGTGAGGTTACAGGGGGCTAAGGTCAAGAAGGTGCAGGAGTTTAAGTATTTGGGGTTAACAGTCTACTGTGATGGGGAATGTGAAAAAGAAGTGAAGAGGCAAGTGCAAGCTGGTTGGAATGGGTGGAGAAAGGTGTCAGGAGTGTTGTGTGACAGAAGAGTGTCAGCAAGAATCAAAGGAAAGGTGTACAAGACATAGTGAGACCAGCTATGCTGTATGTGTTAGAGACTGTAGCAGTGAAGAAAAGACAAGAGACAGAGATGGAGGTAGCAGAAATGAAGATGTTGAGGTTCTCTTTAGGAGTGACCAGGTTGGACAGGAATGAGCACATCAGAGGGACAGATCTGGTCAGATGTTTTGGGGACAAGGTCAGAGAGGCCAGATTGAGATGTTTGGACATGTGCAGAGGAGGGACAGTGGTTACATTGGTAGAAAGATGTTAGAGGTGGAGTTGCCAGGCAAGAGGTCAAGAGGAAGGCCAAAGAGGAGATATATGGATGTTCTAAAAAGGACATGAAGTTAATTGAGTAGAGGGACAAGAGTAGAGGATGCCAAGGATAGAGTTAGGTGGAAACAGATGATTCACTGTGGCGACCCCCTAATGGGAACAGCTGAAAGAAGAAGAAAAAGTCACTATGATAAAACAGTCATAATTTGCATAACAAATTTGAAATATTATTTTCATACATTTAAAAGCACAAAAATAATTCAATTTTAATCTGCAAAATCTGCAAAAATAAACTAGAATTCAAAATGCTGAAATATGCTGAAATTCTTCAGGAAATATTGTGTTTTTTTCCAGTTCTTTCATGTTACACTAAAATTAATCTCAGGGGCATCTTCACAGGATCAAATAAAGTGTCTTTTTTAGCTCTAAAACTTTTATTGAGTATAAAATGAACAGGATTATTAATTAAGATGTTATTTTTAATATGATTTCTACTCTAATAGTTTGCTGCATACTTTATCATACTCTTCTCTAAAGTATAGTTAAAATGGCCCTGAAATAATAGAACATAATGAAACAGCATCTAGCTAAGATCTCCTTTTCTTTGAATCTTAGCATGATTGACAAAATATGCCCAAATTCTTAAAATGAGCCTTAGTGTTAACCAATAAGACCATAGGAGGGAAGGTTATTTCTCTACCCACTAAGCCAGAACTAAGGTGTTAAACTTAGTTGTAATAATTGGAATGATTAGCCTTCTTCCACAGCTGTTCCAAGGCATCTTTTGGAAAACTTGAATCAAATCTTAAATTCTACTTTGAATCCCATTTGAAAGTTAATATGGTGATTTAGAGAAGATGCCTATCTCCCTCCATTTCATCCATAGAAGTCCAAGGTGAATCAAGCAAGTGATGAAACCTGTAGCATGACTTTTCCCCTTACATATGTGTGTGACCCATGAAGCAAGAATGAAAGGGCAGACTTGGACTTGAGGGTTATGATGTCACATCTCCATTTTCATCCTATTGTATCCACTTGTGGATCCTACAATGCTATCATTTGTATTAATTCCAGATCAGCTTTTCTGTGAGGAAATAGGGCAAAAGACAAGTGGGTGGGAACCAGGATGTGGGCGTGGCTTGTTGGGTGTGGCTGGGGAGGTGTCATGTGACTGGATGGGCAGTTTCTGTAAGCAGGGCAATAAAGGTTAGGCTAGGAACAACACAAGCTTGTTTTTTTTCCTGCCTTCCTTACAGGATTAACCCTGTAAAGTGGAAAAAAAACAAAAGGAGATTTCTTCTGACAACCGGTTCTCCGAACTGCTTAGAAAATTTACTACCAGTTCTAGTGAACCTGCTAGAACCTGCTGAATTTCATCTCTAGTGGGAAGAGCTAAAAGAAAAAAAAATCTTATTCCAGTTTTACCTGGTTTCATTTCCTACAATTATGTTCTGTCTTCTCAACAAAATTTCCAATCTATCAAACAGCAGCTTATTAAATTTGAAAAATTAATTTTAGATAGCAACATGCCAGTTAAAGGTTACTATCCAAATCCTGTGCTACTCTATTGATCATAAGGTCTTGCTATTAAATGGATTAAAAGCAGTTCATTGATGAAGATTAAACATACACCAATCTTTTTGCTGTGGCTTAAACATCTTTTGAAGTGCTAGCAGCAAAATATCTTTATGAGCAACATGAATTCTGAACCTCAATGTTCAGTAGTCTAAACTTCCTTGATTTACAGTGTTTTATGTTCATTTTCAACTTTTCTAACTAACCCTGAAAGTCAAAATGCTATCCCAAGATTTATAAGGGGTTTCTATTTACTATATATAAGTAATTAATATAGTACTTTTTAAGATGTTAAACATATAGTGCAGCAGTTATACATTTTTCTTTCTTTTAAAAAAATGATTATGGAACAATTTAGGGGGAACAATTAAGCATCGTATGTAAAAAAAAAAATTACTTGAAATTGTGGTAAACTAACCTAATTTTCAGGGTAATCCCAAAACAAAACCTTTTATATCCTGCAGTTTAAATAGTAAAAGAAAGAATGTGATGTCGTATTAAACAGACTCTCCTACCCTCTTTTGGTTCAACTTTGAACTGCAAAGATTTTCTATAGGGGAAAAAAATTCAGAAATTACGTTATTGATTCTTAATTCTCATAAGACCTGTATGTTAAAGTAGAACAGACACATTACAAGTTGGAATCTATGTTGACTGAAGTGCCTATGAAAAGGTGAATGCAAAAAATAAATAAAATAAAATATTCATTCCCTGTAGATTTTCATGTGAAAATATCAAGAAACTCTTAAGAAGGGGGAAAGGAATTCAAAGGGTATAGAAATAAGACGAGGAAAAGTCCAGGCAGTTAACATTTCAAATATATCTTTGGTATACTTTGCAAACTCAGTGTACGTCCCAGAAACTGGCTGTTACCCTAGACTCATAGGCATTGGTCATAATTAAATGACATTTGAACTCCTTAATTAACTTGAGTCATCATTTCACAGCACTTCCATAAAATCAAGGCTCTTGATCCCCAGACTGCCCTTCTGAGGATAACAATTAGTATTCCCAAAATTTCCAGCCATGCTGCAATAATTTCGGACTCAAATTATTTTTCAATAGCAAACACAATAATTTTAATGTTTAATATTGAGAGGGAAGTCACTACGATTTGACTCAATTAGCCTAATAACTTGGTTTGTTGACCATGTCTCCTCTCTTTTTTTCTCTCTTCCTCCCTCTCCCAAACTATTTAGCACAGCCTTGTGTGGTGAATTCCAGGGCAAACATAAAATAAGGGACCATTGATACATGCAATGCTAATATAGCTCTATTTATATAAATTGTTATGGGTTCCAGTCCTCTTTGTCATCTATAGTTTTCACTGTGCAAAGTCCATTTTATTATACCACTTGCATTCCACAAACATCTGACCCTGTTATTTATTTTTGTTGTTTTTGACTATATATATGACTTTTTTTTAGAGGACAGGGGTGTCAAACTCAATTTCATTGAGGGCCACATCATTGTATTTGATCTTGGGGAGCTGTGGTGGGCATGGCAAGCTCAACGTCACTCATGTCATGGGTTCCTGTGGTGGCCCGAGCACTTTGCCAGTGGAAATGGGTTCCCAAGCTTGCATTTTCACTGGCGGAGTGTGGCAGGAGGCCGTAGCAGCCAAAAACAGAACTCGGGAGCTCTTGACAGAAACAACACGGGCTGGACCTTAGCTGTTTCCAGGGTGGCCCCATGGGACAGATTTAAGTACCCTGCAGGCCAGATCCAGGCCCTGGGCCTTGAGTTTGACACCCCTGATATAAGCGAATGTATCTGATGAGGCAACATATTCTACAAATATTCTGCATTTGATCATTTTAAAGCCTTGTTAGGGATTACTGCTTGTTCTTACCCCCCTTGAGTACCTTGCATATGAGGTTACTATTGGATCTGATGCTGTTTTGGAAAGATCAGGTGATACTGGACAATTTTATTAGCCTGGAAGACATGGAGACATGAAGATAGCAACTCCCTGCTAGCTCGGAAATTTTGGAAGCTTAAAGGTGACACATATGGAGCTTCTAGGTTGGGAAAATATGATTTGTGGCAGCCAAGATACATTTTCCTAATGGGACAGATGCCTTTATTGCAGAAGAAAGATCTGGATCAGATTGTTCATATATTATGTGATTTATTGTATATTGTGAAATACTCTGCATTGGAATGCCTCTAAGAAATGTTTGGAAACTATAGCTAGCACAAATATGAAATCTGAATTTTAACCAGAGTGCACTTTCTTTACCATATTACATTGGATTGAAACAACCTAACTAAATATCATTTTATTTCTAGATGGTATTTAAGTAATTTATTTTAATCTATGAATTCTTAAAAGCTATGGCTGGGATATAGGAAACTTACTTCATATTGTCCTGACACAAAGGTTCATTTTAGATAAATACATTTTGCCCATGTTAGTTGTTCTGGCTGACCAGAGTTTGAGACCTGTATCTCATACTTTGAAGCCCAACCTTTTTCTTTTACACTACACATGCTCTGTATTTATATGACAGCTCTAGTTACCATAAATACTGGAATGCTTAAACAACTTGTAAAGAAATGCAGATAATATGCAAGTTGATCACCTTTTTTATTACAAGTATTTTCCCTGGAGTCTGGGAATAGGATAATGAGGAGACAACTGGAAGAAAGAAAGAAAAAAAGAGGAAAATTCTCAACTGAAGTTTGACAGCAAAAGCTATTTGATCTACACCGAGCTATTTTAATCTAAAGGCAACAAGACTCCTACAGGGTAAATGGTTTGCATAGCAGGAAGTCCCCTTAGTCAGCTACACAAGAAGTACTACTATCTATCACTCCCAAACTGCAAGCCAGGACATACTCTAACACAACCAGACAGAGCCTTAGGCCAGTGTATACATTTATTATGAAGCACATTAATAAACCATCATAAAAATAAAGCATACTTATCACCATTAAAAATTAATAGATGAAATTTGTTGTATTGACTGTATCCATTTTAGTAAAGGCCTGGATGCAGTAGTGTTTGATACATTACAGATAGAAATAAGTAAGGAAACCTACAGCTTTCAGAGTGATTCTAGCTTTCTGAGCCATAGAATTATTTAGAAATTGGAGTTATTTAGTGAATTAGGAGTCAAAATAAATAAAAAAAAAACTTGCATCTCTGGAATTGAGGACTTTCTAATTTGAGCATCAGCAGTTAAAATGGATAGGGTGCTACTTAGTTGGACTAATGTAAATCCCTCATTCTGTTTCATAAAGAAACATCAGAATTGCTAAAATATATATCTGGCAAATGATTAGACTGATGTTCTGAGTCACCAGAACTGCAGTTCATGGGCAGTTTACCTACGATACCCATGAAGTGATTCTGAAAGACACAAGTCCTTGCTTCATGGGTAGTTTTTCTTGTTTTCACTTTCGTTGGTCTCATTTGAACTCAGTTTGCTTAACATATTGATTAATAGAATTGTACTGTGAACGTTATGTTGATACAGGTAAAATGTTCAAAACATGCGATGGTATCATGGATGTATACAAATGTAGCAATATACATTGCCATAAAGAAATGTTGATAAATAAATGAGATCATTAAGAAGGAGTTGAAAGAAGGAAGATAAATGAAGTAGGAAATGAAAGTAGAGGTAAAATAAAAAGATTGAAGTCTGTAGAGATTCTCAGTCATCCAGGTTATAGTTATCCCAAAGGTGCTTTTTCAGGAGGCAACTGGACTTTCTTGTTTTTTCTTTTGAAGACGTTTCACTTCTCATCCAAGAAGCTTATTCAGCTGTGACAGAATAGTGGGGAATGGAAGGATTTATATTTCTTGAAGATAGCTGATAATTTTTATCTTTTAGAGCAGAGATGTCAAATTCATGGCATCACATTGTCATCACATGATGTATTACAACTTTTCCCCCTTCACTAAAATGGGAGTGGGCATGGTCAGTGTGGGTTGCATCCAGCCCAAAGGCTGCAAGTTTGACACCCTGGTATTAGAGGGTTGTTGAAGCACTTGGAGGTTTATCTGTGTCCTCAGGGTCACCTGAGTAATGCTCCTGGTTCCTGTAATCTGCAATTTTTTTCCTCTGGAAATCCATTTCTATTCCCACACCATTCAAAGAGTGTTTGTCCCAAATTTTATAGCTAAATTGTAGAGATTCTCAGTCAGCCAGGTCATGGTTGTCCCAAAGCTTTTTCAGGAAGCAATTTGACTTTCTTGTTTTTTTTTCTTTTGAATAAAAAATGAAAAGATTGGTATAAGGAAGTTACAGATATCAGAGAATAAAATACAACAAATTAAAAACACTTTGAATTTCCACAACATGAGAATGTTGTTGGAGAATTTGTTCTGATTTGGGACTTTTTAGTAAGGGATTCATGCATATTAGAAACAAATACACACACACACACACACATATAAAGAGCAATTTGTCAGCCATCATTATCAACCTGGGATTACTAAAAACCAAATACACAGGTATAGTATAGATAGTACCTGGCTCAATAGTAGTAAGTACTGTATAAGAGGGATCTTGGTGGACTAGTTGACAATCACTTAAATATGACCAACCCTCTGCCAGTGTTTTTGCTGTTTTTGCTGGCAAAAGCACTGCAGACTGGTCCTTCGCTGTTTCCTTTGTGGGCCCATGAGCCAGATCTATGCATCCTGTGGGCCACATCCGGCCCCTGGGCCTTGAGTTTGACATCCCTGTCATAGTTCCATAATTTCTAGGGAAGCTTATATGGGAAGCAATGAAATACCAGAATATAGATAGAAGATAATTTTTCTGTCTTCATAGTTGATCGATAGAGAGCTAAAATTTAAGACTTTGGTGAAAGAACATGATTGGGGCAGAGAGAAATTATTTTATTAATATTTAAAAACAAATATGTGTAACATTTCCCAAGGTACCCAAACTGAAACTAATCATTGCAATTTATGCTTTTCTAAATTTTTCAATACATTCATGAACTGTAAGTATGATATGCACATACTCTAGAGAAAGATATGTACACATATAAATCTTTTCTAAACAATATAAAAAGTATATTTGGAGAACTTTTTTTGCAAAATATCTGTATAAGGCAAAAATGCAAATAAAACTAAAAATGTTATGAGATTGTATGGCACTTTGTTATAAACTTTCTTTAAAAGGTTGATAAATTTAATAGATTTGTAAAAGTTTGAAATAGAAACTAGGTTTCACAAATTTATTCAATGCTACCCTGAAGTATTACGTTCAGTATTAATTATGGGTTAAAAGTCTGACTACAGTGTTTGCTTTAGGTGAAACCTATGTTACATATTATTTGTTTATCATATTTGTACATCATTGTTTTTCACTGCATTTATGTCTCACATTTTTTTTCTCTTAAGAAAAAAGGGAATATGTTTATAGCTCTTTTAGGCAGTGGGGGGATTCAAATAATTTAGGTTCTCTGCCCTAATGACCAGCTGAACCAGCAGTTCTCCGAAGTGCTTAGAACAGTGGTGGCAAACCTATGGCACATGTGCAAGAGGTGACACTCAGAGTCCTTTCTGTGGGCATAATAGCTCCACCGCATTACTCTGTGGCATTTCTCACCATCGTTTGCAAGGAATCAGAAATTTCCCTGCAAACGACAAAACAGAAGCTCATGAAACAAAAAGATCTTGCCTCTTACAGAGCTGCTGGTGTTGTGATTCCCTGCCTCCTGCTGGCCAGCTGGTCTTTGGCTTTCCACACGTGTGTGCTCGTGCGTGAGACTTGCAGTTTGGGCACTCAGTCTCTAAAGGGTTGCCATCACTGGCTTAGAAAGTTAACTATCAGTTCTAGCGAATAGGAACAAACTGGTTGAATCCCACCTCTGCTTTTAGGTAGATTGGGATGAGAAAGACTAATAAAAATAACAATGTAAATCATTCCAAACTTGACTGAAAAAATATGACTTTTGTAATAGTATTGTCAAAGTATGGAATAGTATTGTCAAAGTATGAATCTACCTGATTCAGTTGTTTCATTTACAAATTTTCATAGCTTCAATTGCAAATTGACTTCCATGAACCTTACATCATACCTAACAGATCAATAGAGGGGGTGTGCATAAGTGTACTGATGTGCCTATCATCCTTGTCATTGTATTTTTATCTTTTATTCTTTTATTCTTTTTTTCTGTTATTATTTGACAAATTCTAATAAAATAAATAAAATAAAAATGAGCATTGCCTATTGATCTTTGGAGAGGACTGAAAATTTGAATCTGGTCTGATTGGTTCAGTTCAAAACCCTATACAAAACTGCTTTCTGTGGCAGTTTATACAACAACTTTCACCTAATGGTACTCTAGTCACTTTGTTATGGCTGCCCACATGCCTTCTCCTATTTTGTTTATTAATTTGAAATGTAAAAAATTCAAGGACAGGATAGCCTGATTATGTCTTTTGAGGGTCCAGCAGCTTCATTTACATGTTTAAGTAGGTTAAGATCAAGGGCAGGGTTAGAATATCATATAAATCTAGTAACAACTTTGACCACAACCTGTGATTGCTTTTAATGTATCATTTTATGTGAACCATCATTTATTTTTGCGCCTAAACACTTGATAATTATCATAGCAAAAATTAATGACAGTTTGACAATTTCAATTACAGCTCCTGTTATAATCGTTTTTTTTCTAGCTTTCCTAATATTAATAATTTATTTGGATAGTGTCCAGAAAAAGTTTTTTTCTTTTATTTTCTTTATTATTTCTTGGGGACCTACAGTATATTTTCTTATTAATCACTTATTATCACTATATTACCTGAGCTATTTACAAATACATGAATCTGATAATATAATCTAGGTCTTAATTTAATTATGAATTGCCCATTTTGTTTCAGGGTGCATTTGTTTCACATATAGAGAAAAGTATTTTGTTCAGTTTTTGAATTCTGAATCAGTTAATTCAATTATCATAAATATTTCTAAAATAGAGATCATGCTTCTGGATCCTTTAGGAACTCTGGGTACCTGAAATTGTTGTCTACTCTTACTCTGTAGCTAAAATTCCAACCACGTTTCTCTTTATTATTGCTGTACTTATTAAGAATTAAACAAAAGATCATGAGAGCTGGTCTGAGGAAGGAAGTGAAGGCACATCCACATTGCTCATGCATCTGATTACATCTTCTTAACCTTAATCTGTTCTTGTATAGTCGACCACTTGGAACAATAGAAATGTAAGACCATATATGAAACAATATTTTCAAGGCAAATAATCTAAGTATTAAAACTGCAAGACATTAGAGGAACAATGTTTCTATGCAAGAATTGAAAATACTTGGACTGAATAGACTGCAATGAGGTTTTGAGAAGATTTGTTTCATTTTACAAAGTTAATTTAATGATAAATACGCTACAAGAAAAGTGTCTGTAGTATTAGTTCCAGTGGCACTGACATGACAGCCCTTCTTGAAGTATGTATTAAAATATAGGTCAAAGATGCCCAAAGCATGATCTGGACCTCATGTGCCCAGCATAACTTACTACTGAGTTTGGTAAAGTCAAATATTTGGCCCCTATTTTTGTTTTTTGGGGAAAGCAAGGAGGGTTAATGGGAAAAATGGGTACTTTAAGCCTCACAAAAATGTAAAAATAATGGAACCACTTCCCCAAAGAGGCCATGGCCCTGTATACTTACTACATAAAGCCTGGTGATAGCTTCTGAGGTTATAAATTGTACACCATTACTGGTGATCAGAGCTGACAGCTATGGCATGATTTTGCTGTTTTTAGTTTTCTTGCCTACTTTTACCAGTCCCTGTCTATTTTTAATAATCTATTCCTGGAACATTCTAATAATAATAAGTAGCAAGTATTCTGTGGATTAAAATGAATCAAGCTAATGCATGAATATATTGGTCAAAAGACTGCAGCTTTCCTCCCACAGACTCCAGTTTAAGATAGGAGTACGTGTCTTTTCTTCTTACAAAAATGAATTAATAATGCCGTCTAAATAGCCCCATTGAGGATTAACATTCAACTCTTTCTCCATTCTTCATCGCTGGATTATTCTCATGTCTTTCTGAGAAACTATCACTTAGTACAAGGACAATATGTCAATTCCCTTTTATGGTTATCACATTTTCTGTTCCTAAATCAGGAATTAATTTGGCTTTAGTGTGTCCCTTGATACTTCTTTGTTTAATAGCCACGTCTGTCTGGGCTGTGTACTCTAAGGAACAGACAGAAAAGAGAAACTGGAGGTATATCTAACCCTCCCTCAGCAAAGGTTCTTTCCCTTTGCCAATAAACATGCAGATAATTAAAGAGATGAACTTTCCAAAGGATGCAGTTTTTTTAATTCTTTGTTGGGACTTTTGTTGTCCACCCTAACATATTTTACCAGTTTAGGACAGGATTTGGTTTTGAGATTGTATAAACCTGTTGGCTTCTCTTTTCTCCACTTTTTAAAAATACAAAATTCATAGTTTTCCATTCTATTTATGAAGAAATTAGAAATGTTGATAGAGTCATATAAAAAATGAATCAAGCAAAAGTCTCATTCATCTACAATGTATAAATTCAGTACAACTATTTCCAATGTAGAGAGACTCTGTTAACCTACTTTCCACTGAGGGATAAAGAATTGATTCCTTAATTTTAGCCTAGTTACTGGATCTTTCTGATCAAGGCTATAGTATATGTATAGTGAGTATATGAAATTTGAGTAATAAACTAAGGCCATGACAGTTTTAAAAATATAGTGAGATGGTAAAGCTTATTGAGATAGAGATATGGACTCTTTAATAATAAGATATGGACTCTTTAATAATCTGATTTGATTTGAGATATTGCTTTAATTTTTGGGAATGGCAGAAGAGAATCATAACACAGTAATTAAAAGCTCTTGCTGTGAGGTCTTTCTTCTCATTTGTTATTTCCTAGATCTATTGGTCTCTTCCAAGACTACAAAGATTTCTAAGGAAGAAGTTGTGTCATAAATCACTGTTGGTTTTTACTCTACAGTTTTACCTCTATACATATTGGCTGACTGAAACACATAGAGAGACATCTTTAAAGGGGCCCAGAGCACTATTTTACCTCTATCTAGAACTGACAGTTTAATAAGAAGTCTGTTAGCTTAAAGCCAGGGGCTTTTGAAATCTCTGAGGAGAAGTTATCCAAAGTTGGAAACTTAAACACAAATACCTCTGGGTAGCAACCTTGACTGGAACTGAATGGTTGTTTGATTGGGAAAATTTTTCATCTTGAATCTAGAGTTGAAAAATTATAGGCACCAGCAATGAATACATATGAAATATAATGTCCAAAGACACTGAAGCAGGTGAGTAAGTGGGCAAAGGGCATTTCCAGTTTCATAAATAACTTGTTCATTCCAGAATTTTGAGTCCTCAATAAACTGTTGTGGGTTTTTTTTTCTCAGCCTTGGCTATTTTGAGATATGTGGATTTAAATTCCCAGAAATCTGAGAATTGAGTCCATACACCTTAAAATGGCAACTGTTGAGAAACACTGATCCTTTCTTCAATAATATCTTCTAGATGCAGTCTATCTATAGAAGCAGACATCATTACTGATATTGTAGCTACTATTTTCTGATTCCATTCTTCAAAAGTCATGGTGTTTTTTGTTATAACATTTTGTGAATTTAGTGTTGAGATGACTAAAGCCTGTCATACCTCAAGTGGGTGATCTCCTGTCCTCTCTTTATTTGGTTTCTTAGTCTTTGCCGTGGTTGTCAGCTATGCTTTTTTAGAGTTGTCTTCGGTTCACCATAAAGTAGTACTTGATTTACAAATCACTTAAAAAACACATAGCATTGCCAGGCACCTAAATTTTAATCATGTGTCTGTGGGGCTGCTGCAATGTTGATTAGTTACTTTTTTCAGTGCCATAATAATTTCACACAGTCACTAAACCAATGGTTGTGAGTCAATCTGAATCTGAACCTCTCTCAGGTTCTTAAATTCTAATGCTTCATTTTTTGTCTTTTATAACTTTAAAGTATCAGTGAAGATACTTACCAACTGAAGGGCTATAATCTTTTTGGCTAAATGCATTGTCTTTAAAGATATAGGGTCCAGAGTTAGATTAGAACTATTTAAAGTAATATAACACATTACTAATGACAAATTTACTGTAATTCACATTAAATTTTATGAATCTTCTCTAACCTTGATTAAATCTGAATCCTTGGGCTGTTTCACTAACTATGGCAATAGATAGCCCAGACCATCACTGCTGTTTCTTAACTTTCAATTCTCTACAATTTAAGAATTCTTAAGAAAAGAAAATCTATTTTCAATTTGTAAGAAGTACCGAGGCTGTTGTTTTACAGATAGAATCAAACACAGAGATATTTGATCTATTTCCCTGCTAGAAATGATCAGTATCAAACCAGCTAATATGAGGAAAGTGATGAAGCATTGATCTTTGGGGCTTATCCAAAGGTGGCTTAGTGAGTTTTATGTACTGTTTTAAAAAAAAGCACTAGTAAATGAAAAAGCTGAAAATTCAGATGTTTATTTATATATTTGGTTCTATAAAAAATCTTTTAAAAAGTCACAGTTTAAAATTCTGTTATACATGCTGATTTCAGATTTTTAAAAATGTAGATAGAATACATCCTATAGATATCACTTGATTTAGAAGATGGAGGTTTATATATCTATTATCATATGTATTCACCTTCTAAATTCAGTTGAAACTCTTGATTAGGAAAATCCACTCATACTAAACTTGCCTTGCATCTTTTTTAAAGAAAATCTAGATTTGTCTAAATTTCAATCTGAAAACATTTAAATTTGTCAAAACCTAAATGAAAATAGTTATAACCCTTCTCCCCCTCTCCTGTTCCCCCAAAACAGAAAAAGGCCATGTAACAGCTTAGCCTAATTAAGCAATGCAAAATCAATCTAAAACATCTACTTAATTTTCTTATGAAATAAAGTCACAAAGTGTGTCAAGAAAACAATATTGCCAAGAAAACAAAACAACACAATACAATAAAATACAAAACTCCACTGCAATCAAAATGAGAAACATTTTAATATAGACATTCTAAAGATGGCCTTGACCAACATGTATTTATTTAGTGTGCAATGTGCATAGTCCGTTGATTTGTTCTAATTGATAAAACTTTAATTATATAAAATTAGTCTGTTAACTTTCTACCAATTGTCATTTTTTTCAATTCAGTCTGATCCGAGTACACTAGACATTTTATTCAAGTAAGTTGTTTTTAATTAACCATTAAATTTTATTGACACAGAATTTAAGTTAATGCTTGCCAGTATGGTAATTCATCTTTCCATCTAGGTCTATACTCAGGTACAAAATTGGACAGTAATTTTACATCCCAAAAGTAAATATGAATAGTTATTGCTTGGTTAAAATGATTTTTAACATGACTTATTTTAATACTAGTTATTTAATATTTATATTATAATTTAATATTATAATTATTTTGTAAATTTTGCATGTATGGATATTAGCTTGAAAGTCAAAGTTTGAGTTTTTGGGAGAAGTTCTTTCTTTTTTTCTTTCCACTAACCTGTGATTGAATTCACTTCTCTCACTAATATTTTTTAAACATGCCACCGAAACACTATATCTCCATTGGTAGATAGCTTAAGAATAAGGTGTTGTTGTTTTTGCTTAGTTGTAGTTTCGTTGATATCAGAAAAGACAAGCAGAGACAAATCCAAATCCAAATCCTGTTACTGTTTAGATGGAAAAATACTATGAGATCTGAAACCAGGCAGCTATACTTTGAAGTTGAAAACATTCATAAAGAAAGCATATCGAATAACTTATGAGCTATAGCCAAGAAAACAGCACAGAAATGTCCATGCCATCACCAAATTCAGTTGAAAGAGATCCTACCTTTATTTTAATTTAGGTTATATTTGTCATGTTAAATATTTTTTAACAAAAAGTATCCCAACTCAGCAGGGAACTTTAATCTAAAAGAGTTTAGATTAATTTAGACTTTCATATTTGTATCTTAAAGGTCTCTCTTGCTTGGAGAAAAAATGTATTGATTTGTATTCATACAACCCAAATATAAGGATATTCATCTGCCAGAAGTAATGTTTATTAATTAAAATGAAATGGTAGAAATTTTCTCTTATGGTTACAAAGGAAGGATAACTCAGAAAGTTATTGATCTAATGAGTATATTTACATGGAACTTTTGTTGGGAGATATTCCACTTTGTATTTATTAAAAAACAAATATTCATCAATAATTTGGACAAGGGGATAGATGGGGAACTCATCAAATTTAAAGAAAATACCAAGCTAGTAGGAATAGCCAACATTCCCAAAGATAGGCTTAAGATATAGGAGGATCTTGACAGACTTGAACATTGGGAGCCTTTGCTGTTCTTAATCCTGGTAATAGCCCATTTCATTTTGACAGCTGTTTTTCCCCCTCTTGATCCATAGGTAGATTTGCTTGTTTGTTCATTGTGTTATAGGGAGAGGAGGATGAGTTTCTCTCATGGATTCAAACCCATTGAATTATTGGCCTACATTTCTTTAATAGGGTCATAAAGAATCCCACTTTCTTGAGTGTTTCTTTTTTCTTTTTCTAATTTCTCAACTACGGACAGTGCATGCTGTGGAAAATCCTTTTAGAAAATATTACAATCCTGATAAGGCAATCAAACAAGTCTTGAAGTATGTTAGTTCAGAGCAATCAGTGTTGAGAGTAATATATCAAGGTGATTAAAGTTTAAGAAGAGAAGCTATGCATAGGTATGGCTGTTCCAGCTGGGAATAGTAACTGTTCTTCAATACTGGGCTATCTAGTTCACCAATATATTCTATGATTTTTATAGAATTCTTATATTAGAACTTCATAGAAATACCAGCGATGCATTGATTAAGGAGTACAAGGTACAAAGTAAAGGAGACTCTTTGTTAACACTTTGCAATATAAAGCTGGCTATCAAAATCTCAGGCCACCACAGATGACATATTCTTGGTCTGCCTTCCTACTGTGTACTTGATTCTTATAATTATTTTTAAGAGATGAGTCATTAACTAATGAACTTTCCCCTTCGTCTTCCTGTAGTATGGTGGAAAATTGTAACTGCTCGGTAAATTTGTAAGTTATTTTAGGTTTCCTGGATATGTCACCCACAACAGAAATGGATCCTTTTACAAAAACATGTCAATTTCTTTTAACTAATGATTTTTTCACTTAGTTTTCCTATAGTATACAGATTGTCCTCAACTTACAACAGTTCATTCAGTGACTGTTCAAAGTTACAGGGGTACTAAAAAGTGCTAAAAAAGGAAAAAAGTGACTTATGACCATTTTTCATACTTAACAACCCTTGCCGTATCCCCATGGTCACATGATCAAAATTCAGATGCTTGGCAACGGACATCATATTTATGACAGCTGTAGTGTTCCAGGGCCATGTCATCTCCTGTTGTAACATTCTGACAAGCAATCAATGGGAAACCCGATTCATTTGACAACCATGTTACTAACAGCTGCAGTGGTTCACTTAGCAATTGTGACAAGAAAGGTCATAAAACGGAGCAAAAACTCAGTTGACAAATGTTTCACTTAGCAAGAGAAATTTTGGGCTCAATTGTGGTCATAAGTTGAGGACTACTTGTAGTAGAAAATTCTAAAGTGATTAGTGAGCCTCATAAGCTATTTTTAATGTTTTATTGCTTTCCTGTGATACTCATATGGAGAAGGTTTTAAATATACATCTCAACTGTATATTGTATATTGTAAGGAGTCATCCTTATAAATTAATTCAAAATCCATGTACATAGGATTGCTACAGGGTCTTAACAGTAGAATACTAATTCTAATTTATTTTTTTTTGTAAAAATTTTATTAAGTTTTCAACAACAAACAAACAAACAACTACACAAACATCGAACAATATATCTTTTTTTGAGAGTAGCAAGATCCCGAATTATCACTTCTCCATACAGAAATAAGCTTAATCACATATTCATCTATTGTGTTCTATTCCATA
>JAEANM010000948.1:0-30783 GCA_017656035.1 Myanophis thanlyinensis
GGAGGCCAATATAGATCTATTTCGAGCTCATTTGCTCTCTTCAGTTGGTCATACCCTCATGGGATTTGAACCTGGGTATCCTGTGGTTTGCAATCCTATGAAATATAAATTGATGGGATATAATCCCTAACCAGAATTATGTCTATATGGCAATGAGTTACATAGTAACAATTTCCCCATAATTCTAACAAAACTAAATATGAACAGTGATCACTGTTAAGAAAAAAGAGACTTCAGTCACTCCCTTTTACTTTCTAGTAAGTCCTCGATACACACTTTTAATCATTGATTAATATGGACTTTTACATCTACAAATTCTACATACTTGCTGAATTAGGATAAATGCAGTCTAGGTAAGCTACTCAGTGTAGACATGTAGAAGCAAAAAAAAAAAGTCATATGTTCCTTGATAGTGTAGAGATTTTATCATATCAAAAGCTTTTATATTAGCATAATTTGTATGACTTTCTACAAAAGTAAGAACATAATGGAAAGCCATTGCAGATGTTTACATCATTGTCCACATTTCTGGCCTATGTTTCCATGGTGCATAAAGAGAATCCCAGATGAAATAGAAGTGCAGAGGTTTCACGGAATAGTTAGGCTGCAGCATGAATCAAATTGTTTTCTGGAATAAAAGGAAGAAATTTTGTCAGGTTTTTTTTAATCCGACATAGTAGAGACAATGCGCTCTCAAAAATATCTAAATATTTAAGCAACTGGTTGAAACATTTGAAATAAAAATATGGAAAACACACTCTGCCTGCCCAACTCTGAATTATTTTGTCTTGGAGATGTGACAACTGATGTGACAACTGAAATTATGAATTATCTTCAAAAATTGATTAATAAAATTTTATCTTAATATGTTGTTGTGCCGTGAAAGATGTTGCAAAAGTATATTTTAATTGATCATAACTACATACAAAAAGTTCAATGAAAAGTAGACTAAAAGGATACTCAAAAACTAGACTGAATACTGTAATCAGATTTACTGATAGAAGACTATTTGTAGCTCGGGATTGAACTGTGAGCTGTTTGGTGCTCTCTGAACTTGGTTTTTCTTGCAGACATTTTATTACCAAACAAGTGCTAGTTTAATGCTAAAAAGAAATGGGATTTGCTCTCATTTTATATGCTAGTGTTTGTCCTGTTGGTGTTGGTAGGAGTTATTAAAGATTAATGACATCTACACACCAGAGACAGTCAAAAAGCCAAAAAGAAAACAAAAAGACCAAAACACCTTCTCACTAGGAATTAACACCTAGAGTAGCAAAGAGTAACACTAAAATTAGCACTAGTGCAACACTCAAGAAGTAAATAGTACCCCAATCAAGGAACCACTAATATAGACAAGCTAAATGGTAAACAACAGTCCAATCAAGAACCACCAAGATCACTCCCAGCAACCCCAACAGGGTGAGGCTATTATAAAATGAGAACAAAACCCACATCCTTCTATGTAATCAGATTTTTCTTCAGCTTAGTCGGATCATAACTTAGAATTTTAGCTATCATGATTATTGCTAATTAGGATTTCTGGAACTTTTCTTTCAAACACAGCAAGGAGATATGCTGGATTATATTGTAATATATTATACTTACATGTCAAAATACCAAAGTACTTTGTGGTGATGTTAGTTGGTAACATCATTGCTCAGGGGATGCCCTATTGTAATACAGTGTAAGCTAATGAAAACAAATAACCATAATTTTGGATATGTATGTTCTATTGCATCCTTTGTTTTTAGTTGCAAAGTCGTGTCCGACCCATCACAACCTGATAGACAATGTTCCTCCAGGCCTTCTTGTCGTCTACCATCTCCCAGAGTCCATTTAAGCTCATGCCAACTGCTTCAGTGACTGCATCCAGCCACCTCATTCTCTGCTGTCCCCTTCTTCTTTTGCTTTCAATCATTCCCAGCATTAGGCTCTTCTCCAGTGAGTCCTTCCTTCTCATTAGGTGGCCAAAGTATTTGAGTTTCATCTTCAGGATCTGGCCTTCTAAAGAGCAGTCAGGGTTGATCTCCTCTAAAACTGACTGGTTTGATCACCTTGCAGTCCAAGGGACTCACAGGAGACTTCTCCAACACCATAGTTCAAAGGCCTCAATTCTTTGGCGCTCAGTCTTCCTTATGGTCCAACTTTCACTGCCATATATTGCAACTGGGAAAACCATAGCCTTGACTACACACTTTCGTTGACAGGGTGATGTCTCTGCTTTTTAGTATGCTGTCTAGCTTTGCCATGGCTTTCCTCCCCCGAAGCAAGTGTCTTTTAATTTCTTGGCTGTAGTCCCCATCTGCAGTAATCTTGGAGCCCAGGAAAATAAAATCTGTCACTACCGTTATTTCTTCCCCGTCTATTTGCCATGAATTGAGAGGGCCAGGTGATCTTAGTTTTCTCAATGTTGAGTTTCAAGCCAGCTTTTGCACTCTCCTCCTTCACCCACGTCAAAAGGCTCTTTAGTTCCTCTTCACTTTCTACCATTAGAGTGGTATCATCTGCATATCTGAGATTGTTGATATTTCTCCCGGAAATCTTAATTCCAACTTGTGATTCATCTAGCCCTGCCTTTCTCATGATGTGCTCTGCATATAAGTTAAATAGGCAATATACAGCCTTGCCGAAATCGTTTCTCAATTTTGAACCAATCAGTGGTTCCGTGTCCAGTTCTCATCATTGCTTCTTGATCTGCATATAGGTTTCTCAAGAGACAAATAAGATGGTCTGGTACTCCCATCTATTTAAGAACTTGCCACAATTTGTTGTGATCCACGCAATCAAAGGCTTTAGCATAATCAATGAAGCAGAAGTAGACGTTTTTCTGGATTCCCCAGCTTTCTCCATGATCCAGCATATGTTAGCAATTTGATCTCTAGTTCCTCTGCCTCTTCGAAATCCTGCCTGTACTTCTGGTAGTTCTCGGTCCACATACTGCTGGAGCCTAGCTTGTAGAATTTTGAGCATAAGTTTGCTAGCATGTGAAATGAGTGCAATACTGCGGTAGTTTGAACATTCTGGGGCATTGCCCTTCTTTGGAATTGGAATGTAAACTGACCTTTTCCAATCCTGTGGACACTGTTGAGTTTTCCAAATTTGCTGGCATATTGAGTGTAGCATTTTTATTGCATCGTTTTTTAAGATTTTGAATACCTCCGCTGGAATACTGATTGCATCTTTATTGCATTCTGTATGTCTATTCAAAAGACTTTTAATTGAACTAATATGAGTTGCTTTGGTTAAAGGATGCATGAAAAGTAAAAATTAGCAGAACACTTGATAGCAGAAATATTATTGGGTCTCCTTACATATTTGAAGTTACTTTCAATAATGGTCAACTCTAGAAGACTGTGATGCCCATTCCAAAACCATTATTTTTCTTTCTTGTAATTATTACATGGTTGAATTGGAGGCATGTTTGTTTCAGGTCATTGACTACAATTCTATTAAGCTGCTTTCATTTTTGCAAACAACTGAAAATATGCTTAGAAATGTAGCCTGTTTTTATACATACTCTGTATAACAAATAACCTTTGCTCAGAACAGGAAAGGTTTTTTTCCAGGGCAGGTGGTGGCTTGGATCCCTAACTGGAGTCCGCATCAAGCCTGGCTGATGACAAGTTTTGTTTGCATTATTGGCAGGTTTTAAGGAATAAATTGTGTGCTACTTAAAACAGTTCTGAAAAAAATGGCTCAATTTTTATATGATTATGAGGTTCTAAGGCAGTGGTGGCAAACCTTTTACTTACCGAGTGCCGAAAAGTACGTGCTTTGCACATGCCATCCGCACTTGCATGCAGCTCCTCCACGTGCGCTGCATGTGCAACCATACCATCTGCGCATGCATGCAGCTTTTGTACATGCAATGCACATATGCTGTGCACAGGCACTCACACACACATGAGCAATCGCATGTGCATGCGCAGGAAAGCTCCAAATACCAGTTGGATTTCTTACAGCAATCACGCACATGCACAGCGGATGCCCAAAGATCAGCTGGGTCCCTGCAATCGCACATGTGTGCATGTGCAATTGATGTGCATGCTCAGATGGAGGTAAATTGGCCGACAGCTTGTATGCCCATCAAGATGGCTCTGCGTGGCACCCATGCCATAGATTCGCCATCACGGTTCTAAGGAGTGCAGTGAAGGAGTGCCCTTCCCCCCTAAAAGATATAAATCATGCAGTAACAGACTTTTTAATAGTCTTAACAAGCTAAAATCACACTATAAAACATCATCTAATCTTGATTTAAATTATGCTATTTAGTATTTTAAAATATGATTTTGTTGTGTTGCTCATCTTTAAGTTTCACAGAAAGTTCAGACTTTCCTTAGGCATTTTCTGTCTACATGTGTATAATTTCTGACTGATGTTTTGTGTCCTACAGGATCAATATTGCTACAACAAAAAGATTCTAAAGGAAAGTTACCACTTGATTACATAAAATGTCCAGCAACTAAGCAACATCTTTTGAATATTGTGAAGCCAGGACAGACAGTTGAGGAATTTCATGCTCAAGTACAAAGTAATTTCTACAATCAACGTAAAGAATTATGGATAAATTTATTTTGCAAGATGTTGTTAAATCTTTGTTCTGTATATGATTTATTTAGACCTTTTCCTATTACCTTTAAAAAACTTGGTTGTTCAGATCCATTCCTGATGACAGATGACTGTTATAAGCTTAATATAAGCTCTTCTAACCATTGGTTAATAGATCTTTATTTTAGAGAGCTTGAAACTTTTCAGAAACTCCCAGAATATCTTCAGAAAACTATTGAGGATCTCAAACATGACCCAGAAGAACAAAAACAAGCTTTTTTCACAATGTTACAGCAAATTATAATTACAATTCAGATGTCTGGTTCATGTTTAACTAATAAACTTCAAAGTTAGTGTGACTTGCTTAAAATACATAAATATAATACATAAATTCAGTGGCAATTTTTGCTTGGATAAGTGAAACACATGAAAAGTTAGTGCTAGGGTTAATTGTAAGCCATGTTAGAGAACCCTAATATGGAAACTATCATCCACTTTAATGCCCACTTTCTTTTGTGGAGTAGTTGAAGATATTTCTAGTTTTACCCTAACTATGTAGTTCTCAATGATTTCTCAGTTTAGGAACTGCAGTTTATACTAACTTTAGAACACTCACTGTTATTCTTGTTTCTTACTAATTTTAAATTCTTTGAATGGATTGATAAAATGTTAGCCTGAGGTCTAACGTGGTTCATTCACTTAACAAACACAAAAATGGCATTGTTACATTTGTGTGAATTTTGTTATAATGCACATGTGGATTCAATTGTCCTGCATTAATTCAGTTACTCTTCAAGTTATTGCTATACAATGATGGTTTGATTGGTACTCTGATGGGTTTTCAGAATACCAGTCTGTACCTTTGAACATTTTTTGATGATGATGTATATACTTTATATTGTTGTCTATACTGAAATATACAAAGTCATTTTATGTAACAATTTGCATATACTTTTTTAGAAAAATAAATGTCCCAAACTTTTTTAAACATTTGTACTTTGTTTTTAAATGTATTGCCTTGAATACCTGATTTCTGCAAACTGTAATTGCTGCCAAGTGGTACTAAGCTATAATTATTTTGTGTTCAAATGAGCCAAATATATTGAATGAAGTGTCTTTCATTTGAAAAAGGGATATGAATATGGAAAAGTAAGATCACATCTCTGCTACTAAGAAATACCAAAGAACATGAGTGTTTTTCCCCAATAAATCTATCTCTCTTCCCTCTCTGAAAAGGACAGAGAACTTTCAAAGTTATGAGCCCCACAGAAAAGTATGTTTCTCACATACTTTTTCCTAATAACTAAAAACCCATCACCTGCTTCACCCTTAAACAAAAGCACGGTCTTGCTGGGCCTTAACACAGTCTTCTTGTCCCTCTTAGCCTCTACACAGATCTCAAGGTACAAACTAATCTCATCTTCCTGTCAAGATTCCCTTATCAGACAAAGCAATATATCCATGAAAATCTTCCTCAAAACTTAATGGGTTTCAGATTTTGCAATGACGTTTATCTATACTGTCTTTTTTTCCTTTTAAACCATGTCCAGGCAGTTTTTATGCATGAATTTATCCAAACTTTTTTTCAGTTTTATTTCAAAGTAGGGCATAAAGCTGAGATAGAATTATTTGTGTTGATTGAGAATGCTGGTATTGGGTGGTCCTCTTTGCATTCTCAGGGACCTTCTATGTCACTGATTGTTATATTTTTCGGTACCAATTGTGGGGACTAAGAGTGGGAGAGGGAACACATCAGATGTCAAGGAAGACCCTCAGAAGTCTTAACCCCACCTTGATTAAGATCTACATGGGAGCAGCAGTGTGAATTGTAACGGGCAAGTTTTGTTAATGCTCGTGTAATGCCTCTTTGATAATTTCACTAATGATCACTAGGTTTCTAAGTGCAATTGAAAGTACTGGTTTGTTACCTATAAAGCTCTATATGGCATAGGGCCTGATTATTTGAAGAATGACTTGTCTCCTTTGGTTTTTATCTACTGTATGGTCACATTTGGCATGCTCCAAGTCCAATGAAACAATGTCATCTACTGGAAATCAGAAGCATGCCTTCTCTGCTGGAGTCCCTGCTGTCTAGAATAGTTTTCCCCCATAATTTTTTAAATGTCCCCTATTCTGTCTGCCTTTCAGTGAGCTTTAGAAACTTCGCTCTTCTCCAGCCTTTGGAGGTTGTCAGGTCCTTTTAGATTTTTATGACGCAGAGAATTTTTATCTTAGCAACTCGTTATTTTCTGATATTGGCCTTTTTGAATTTCTAAACCACGGTGTCATTGTGGAGTCATGTGGGCCTCAACCTTTATTTTATTAGTAGATACATTTTTCTTATTGTTAAGCACCCAGGATGATCCATGAGCTTTGTTTCCATTGCACCTGCACAGAAAGGGGGCAGTGATACTTTTCTGTATTAGGCAGAAATCCTCCATTGTGATGTGGGATGAGGGAAGCCAGAGCTATTTCATTGTTATTTGCAAAATCTATCATTCCCCTCAATTTGGATTCCAGTATTAGGATAGCTCATAGAAAAGTAACCTTGGTAACCATTTGGCAGGTTCATATGAATATTCTTCAACTTGCAGCTCAGAAAGATGAAGACAGAAGACAGATAACAAGGACTTTGCTTGATCCTTGCCCTTTCTGGCTGATTAAATCAGTCGGGTGAGGTTGGGTGATGATCAATATCTTCCTCTGCAAAGTGTTATGTCCTACAGAAGACCTTTATTGAAAAAGCTTTTCCTTCATCAAGAACATTATTCCAATTATAGGTCAGTTAAATATTCTATTCTTGGATAAGGTGATTTTTAAAATGATGTTTTTCAGCTGCAGTTGCAACTGGATAAAACATTTTCTGCAATCATATTAATTGGGGTTTCATCTGAGACCTATTTGGTCATGCTGGGAGAATATACTTGGAAGCTTTTAGTAGCATCAGTCTGGGCCCTCTGGCAAAAATAAAAAGGAGGAATGGTTTTGTTTTGCTTTTGCTCTTTCCTGTTGGGATGATGCTGGGCATAATGGACTCATGTTGCTATAATCTATCTGTCAGTTCTCTAGTAACTATTTTTCATTCATTCATCTATCCATCCATTCATTCATTATTACTAAAGCAACCCAAATCTCAGCACTCTTGAATGCCATTAATCTAAATAATGCCAGATAAAGGAGAAAAAAACTAAAAAGTGAAAATGCTGTTGGTAAAGAATGGGATTGGATTGAGATGAAACTTGATTTGGATGTGATTAATTCCCACAAAAAGACCAAGGTTGCCCTTTGGAAGTCATCTTGAATCTTATGTTGTCACTGGATTTGTAGATGGCAACAAGAAGAAGGGCAGAGGAGGAACAAGCTCTGAACAGCTGGAGAGTCTCCAGCTGATTGAAGCATTTGGCTGTGATCTGGGCTGACCTCTTTAACATGGGCGTGTGCACAATAGAGGGGCATGATAGGGAACACTTAAATGGTGGCAGGAGCATCTGTATGCAGAGCTTCCACTTTGGTTTTGTGTCAGTAAGTGCCGGTGGCTTAGAACAGAACTTGATGTCAACACTTTATACCTGAGTTCTCTCTCATTTCTTCTGGAAGCAAACTGAACCTGACACAAACCTTATTTCCATAGTTACAGAATTACCATAGTTTTCGGTGTATAAGATACACCGGAGTATAAGACGCACCTAGATTTAGAAGAGAAAAACAAGGGGGGGATTTTTTTGTCTCTGTGCATTGTGTTTTCCCCCTTCCCAACTCGCAGAAGTACTTTGCAGGTCTCCAGAATCTTCCATGTGGCCTGTTTTCACAAAAAAAATGGGCCCATTTTGGCCTCCCATCCCACCCCCGTGCATCTTGTATTCCATCTCCCCAACCCCCAGAAGCATTTTGCAGGCATCCAGAACCACCCATGTGGCTCGTTTAAGCCAAAAAGCAGCCCTTCTGGTGAAAACAGACCACATGGGGGGTTCTGGAGGCCTGCAAAATGCTTCTGGGAACTGGGGAGAGGAAATGCAAAACACATGGGGGGGGTTGGGAGGCCAAAAAGGCACCCTTTTTGGTGAAAGCAGGATGTGTGGGGAAGGCTTGGGAGACCCAAAACCTCTGTATTCGGTGTATAAGACGCACCACAATTTTCACCCACTTTTAGGGGTGTGTGTCTTATATACCAAAAAATAATGTACCAACTAATGTACCAACTGTAATCTTCCTGAGTTGGTCACACTTAGCAACAGTTATCTTGATCTATTCCAGGGCTATTTCTCTTTAAGTGCATTTAGCTCCCACTGTCTCAATATTCAGGAAGATGGGGAACAAACAGATACATAAACTCTTTGCCAAGCTTTTAATGAATTTTAATTGTTTCATTTTATACATTTCATGGTACAAAAATGTAAGCCTCTTGAGTGTTGGAATAAACGAAGGTGGGATATAAATGTATTAATTACATAAAAATGAAGTATAGTTATTCAGCTAATTGTGTTCTTACTCTACATTACCTAGAATAGGGGTGTCAAACTATTTCATTGAATGCCACTTCAGGGTTGTGTTTGACCTTGGGGGGTGCAGGATGAGTGTGGGCAGCTCAATGTCACTTGTGTCAGTGCCTGTGGTGGGCCGAGCACTCTGCCACTGAAAACAGGCTCCCGAGCTCCATTTTCACCTGCGAAGGTCTCCTGCAACCCTCACGAGCTCCATTTTCACTGGCAGAGGGTTGCAGGAGGCCATCCCAGCCTAAAACAGAGCCCAGGAGCCCATTTTCGCTGGCAAAGACATGGCAGGCTGGTCCTTTGCTGTTTCCAGAGTGGCTCTGTAGGCCAGATTTAAACATTCTGCAGGTCTCAAGTTTTACACCTCTGACCTAGAGCGTCTCCAATAATAAGAAACTAACAGTCTACAAGCCAAAATAAAACCAGTAGAAAAATAGTGGGTTTTTTAATGGGGGAGATGAGTACCTTTGAGTGAATATCGATACTTGGTTCCTGCCTGCCAAGTCCATGCACTATTTTTTAGGAGTAGTTTGCCACTGCCTTCTTCCTAAGACCGGGAAAGTGACTGGTCCAAGATCATCCAGCTGACTTGGCCTAAGGCAGGAGTAGAACTCATAGTCTCCTGGTTTGTAGCCTGGAGCCTTAAATACTACTGGCTTTCACAGATTAGTTGATAAAATATAACTGTACATTGTGTATTAATATTGTAATCAGGAATATTACAGAAGAATCATAGATTATATAATTTACAATCATATTGAATGTAAATACATAGCAAATAAATAGTAGAAAGTGAATTACCCCAGATCAAAAAACGCTTATGAAGGTTTATTAATACTTTTCTACTGAACTTCCCATTAGAGTTACAAACATGCTAGTTTCTTAATAATTAATAGTTAATCATATTCTAAACTGAGTTTGGTTGAAAGTAGGATTCCTTCTCCCCCCCCCCACCCCTAGCCCTCCCAGCTTTAATGGCTATTTATTATTCCACCCATGTGCATTAGCATTCCTTTCTTAATAGCAATTTACATGCTATGCTTTACTTATTATAAAATCAACTTTGATAGTTGCAAACTCTTTTATGATATTTTTGTTAAAGTTTTAAAATACAAAGAAAATAAAAGCTAAGAAAAATATAACATGTAAAAAGAAAAAATTGCATAGAAAAATAAAAATACGTAAAGAAATGATTCCTCCTTTCATCAAGACAAGTACAAATAGTATCACCTTACTACCATTTACTTACTTCTCTACCATTTCAGCAAAGGAAGTTTTCTTCCCATATCTCATCTCTCATCTCTAAACAAATTATAAAACCTTGTCATTCAATCCTAATTATTAAGTTTTATCAGAAATAACCTATAAATTTTAATCTTAGTCAATAAATCAGTTTCACATTCCTTTACTTTTCACAAAATAGGTTTCATTTTCTCTAAAAATACAATTAAAAAATCCCTTATTCTCATATTTTAGCTATACACAAATATTTAAAGCTCTGTCATTCAGTCCTTGTTGAGAAAAACCTATTAAGAGCTACTAGAAAACCATCATATATGTATTTGACCTTAATCAAATAGGCCAATTTAATATTCCTTTTTGCTTTTAAAAACCTTGTTTATCCCCTTTAAGATGTCTCAAAAATTGATTTCTTTTCATTTTGCCTTTTCTCAAAACTTATTTATTAGTATAACGCATCTCTTTTATAAGTTCAAGAGAAGAAAGTTGTCCAAGTAACTCTTATTGTGTGCCCTTAGTTATTATGCTACCAGTTCATTTTATTAGTAAAACCAGTGTAAAATCTTTTTCCTCTTATACCTTGTCATTTTTAAATTCAAATCCAAAATAGCTTGATTCTCAGTTGCATCCTTTTCTATTTCCTCTTTTAAACCTATTTTATAGTAGCAGGCAATCTCTTTGAATTAGAAAAAGAAACCAAACCAAATCAAATCATAGTAATGTGATTGTAAGAACTTTTAAAAATATTCTGAAATAAACAGCAAATGGGAGATTATGTTGATTTTGGAAACTTAAAAAATATATACATTATCAGAAAAAATACGTAAGTTCTTTAAAATTAAATAAAAATGCAATAGAAAAAAAATCTGTGTTTTTAAAACAATAAACAGTTACAATTGTATAAATAATTATCTAATAAAATGGTAGCAGACTATAGAAATTTGTTCCATATATTCTTGAATTTTGCCAGAATTAAAATACTTCATTTTATATTTGTGGGTCTTTTCTTTAATTGTAATTGATTTCTGGTTGCTTCTACTGTTCAGCCTTCAAAATCTTCTGGTTTTTTTCTTATTCCCAATATTTTTCAGTAGGATAATTTCTTATACTTAGACAAATCTTCATACATTTTAACAGGATTTTAAACAACCCATAGGAATGATTCTTATAATTTCAAAATTTTATTTCAATCCATCTGGTCCCTTAGTCCATGTATAATTTTTTAAAATCAACATTATATTCTCCTTTTGCTGCTTATTTCAGAATATTTTTTAAAATTCTTAAATGTACATGAAACTTCTTTCACTGAATATCGAAGAATTGCCCAGTACAATGAAACTTGTTACTCTGAAGGTTTTTTATATTCAAAAAGCAGTTAACAAGCAAGTTCCTGAAGTAATAAAAAAAGGAAATGGAGGAAACCAATACCGTTTGAAGGCTCTGAACTACAGCTTGGGCAAAACTGACTTTCCCTCAACTATCCTGCTGGAGACCACTGTTTGACAGTCTACCCACTGGGAGCTTCTATATGAAGTTCTTATGGGCAATCCCAGCTCACCTTTATCCAGAGAGGAAATTTGACACTTCAATCTGTTTGCCGGCTTCTCGTTTCATCAGAGTTGTCAGCTTGGCTGAAAGCAGAGCTATATTTTTTTCACAATTACTTTCCAGGAAGTCCAATCCTTATTACCTTTTTATAAAGGCATACCTTTGAATTATCTGAAATGTCCTCAGATTCCTGTGTTATATATGTATATACATATACATGTGATGTATCAATTTGATGTGGTCAACTAATCTTCTGTTCAAAACATTTGAAAGGAGAATTTTTCTTTGTATGGGATCTAATGGCTTTTAAAGGCACTGAGGACATTGAGGCAAAAGTTCACCGGAGGCAGCAGCGCCAGGAGCAGCCTCGATTGACCAGACCCACCAGAGGCAGCAGCGCCAGGAGATCCATAGCAACACGCTTGAGGAAACAACCTCTCTAAACAGCGAGGACTGCTGTGAGTAGCCATGGGGACAACAGACAGACATACCATCCCCCTTGCTCTCCTAAATTTAAATTAAACCTTAATGTAAATTTAAAGTGTAAATTTAATGTAAATTAAAGTGTAAATTAATGTAAATTTAAAGTGTAAATTCTCCTAAACTCCAATTGTAAATTGTAACTTAAAGACCACGAAGCGGTTACACAAAGCATTTCACTAAATATTGTACTATGTATGATTATGTATGTGATAAAATAAAATCTGAATCTGAATTATTATTGATTATTGATTATTCTTTTTAATATAAATACCATGTAGACAATGCAATATATCTTGTCTATTAATCTGTTGTGATTTTGGGAGTGTTCATGGAACATGAAGAATTACTTGTTGTCATCTGTTTTTAGGTCAGCACAAAAAAAAAAACCCAATGACCACCAATTCAGCAATCATTCAAAGTTATGACAGCACTGAATAAAGAGACTTGTAACTGGCCCTTGAAGTTGTGCTCTTCACAGCATCCTGGCAATCACATTACCATGATATGGCCATTTGGTAACCAGAATGCAATCATGATGGTCATATCATCTCAGTCACTTGATCACCATTTGTGATTTAATTCCACGTCTTCAACAAGCAAAGTCAATGAGGAAGCTGGCAAGAAGTTGTTACTCATGGTCACATGACATCACACAGAAGGGCTACAAGGGATTTGCTTAACAACTGCAATCAGACCTGCCATCATAGGCTGGCATGGCCATGTGATTATTATTTTTTGCTTTATGACACATCACTTAGTGATAAGAGTCCTAGTTCCAGTTCCCGTCATTAACCAAGTACGACAAGTCCTAAGTCCACTTATGAAAGTTGTGCTATGGACATATTTAAGGACAATTCAGACTATCATTACGTTAAGTTGAGTGGGGATTTTTCTTGATAAATTTGTAAAAATACTTTTGGCAGCGTGGGTACCAATCTAAATCAAAAGAAAATTTAGAAAACAAGTATTTGAAAATTTTCTAGCCAATTTTCTTTGAATACGCTCCAATTACTAACAAAGTTCTTACTCTTTCTAGAACAGGCTATGCCATGCTTTCTAAAATTATACTGAATAAATGTAAATGATATATAAATATAACCATGAGAACTGTCTTATCTAATGTTATTAATTTTTAATTGCACGCAAACATTTTGTACCCTCTACAAAATGTGAATCATCCCCTGCTGTTATGTGAAAAAACTTGATGTGTTACATCTTCTTCCTTCAGAATCAAGTTAAATTTTCTCTCATGGCTGAATGATTATAATTCTTTTCTACTTTTTTATTTGCTCAAAATATTCTAGAATAAAGGCTAAAAACTTTATTACATATTTGCATTAAGGACATTAGGACTTCTTTTGCCTATAGTTAAAATTCAACAGCTAATTAAAAGTAGATGTGGACATGCTAAGAGGATCAATCAGACTTGGAATAGTTCCTTCATCCTTCTGATATAGGTTCCTTATTTATTTATTAAATTTACTCCTTCACCATTTCTTGTATAATCCATTGTTAAGCTTTTCTTCTATTTCTAGCTGCAACATTAAAATTATATACTTGTGGCTGGCCTCTTACATAGGCAATCTCTACAATGACTGGATTTTTAGTCCCTAGATAAATTATCTCTCCCCAGAATTGAGGAAGATATATTCATCACCTTAAACTGTAAATTTCTTAGCATAAAAACTCTCGCAACTATAATAATACAGCTTTATGCAAGGAAAAGCGACCAATAAATGAATAGTTATTAATTTTTAAGAATACTTTTCAAATCAAATCCCAACCAACCATCTGCATAGGTTATCACATACAACTACTTCTAAGTTAGCAACTTAGATTTTGTTAACAAAATCATGTGTGTAGTTAAACAAAGATGGCACATGGTCACTGTCTGACCTTCTGCTGGTTATCACATTGACTATTTTTAGGAAGCCAGCACAGAAACTTGCAGTGCACAGTAATATGCCTTTGGGGAAGTACAAGGATTGATTACAACTACCCATCATTCAGTATATTGTAAGCTCAAAATCACTGATTGATTGTAAACAAGAACCACCTGTTGTCTATTAATTAAAATGCCATTGTGCTCTCAAAAGTTTTTTTTAATTACAGGTGTATGTGAACTTTTCCATGCTAATCAGCGGGGATAAGAGCTTTGGATTTGAGAAATTCACTTTAGATTTGGCCCCAAGCTGGTCAGCGCTCTTCCCAAATTTTTCTACAATTGATGTTTTCCAGATCCTCAAATCAGGGTTTGAACTGAAGTCTTACATCATAAAATCAGAACATTATCTGTGTATTATGCAAAAAAGCTGTGATACTGGGAAAGGTAGAAAGAATGAGAAGAAGGTGACCAACAGCAATACTGATGAACTCCATTACAATGGTGAGGAGTATGCCCTTGGGAGACTTAAAAGAACAGGTATGGGATTGATTGCTCACACAACACCTGTTTTTGTGGGAAACCTTTTAGTGAAGTGCTAGATGGCCCTGAAGCTGTGGAAACAGCACTATGGTGGAGATTGCTGATCAGAAGGTGGACCTAGCTGACAAAATCTCTTCAGAGAAAGGAGAGATTGTGTGATTGCCCAGATGTACATTCTGGATTGTTGCTTCTCGCAAAAAGACTGAAGGCTGAGTTTTTTGTGGCTGAATGGTGAGTGTGGCTTGGACTTGAGATAGCCTACATGGATATATAGACATGAAACTTGGTCACGCCTAATTTCATAATCACTTTTGATATTATCTATCCCACTTTTTAAATATTAAAAACTTTTCAAATAGCAAATTTAATGACATTCACTGGGTGAATTTCCTTTAATCCTTAGGAAGAGAAGTAGAAAATAGGAGTAAGAGTGTTCTCAAGCAGCAAGTACAGAAGAACACAAGACATTTACTAGGTTGAAATAGGAAGCTTGAATTGCTTGGTAAAAGGCTTGGGTACACAGAAGTGAAAATTAGGACTTTCTTTAGGTTGGTTATCTCTGTTCACACATTTCTTCATATACACCAAGGGGAGTTTGAGATTTAAAATGCAGTGTGGGAGATTGTGAAGCTGACTGCTTTATCCTTTCTTAACCAGGAGGGAAGATTTAGGAGGCAGTTTAGTATCACTTGTAATTGTTTTCAGGCTAAAATTGTCTAAGACATGAGTCCCCAACCCTTGGCTGCGGCTCACAATTGGGCCGTGTCTTATTTGCAACTGGATTGCATGAGCAGTCGGCTGGCTCACATATAGGTGTGCATAGCTTGACTTGTGAGTGGTAGACCTGTGCATGAATGCACAGCTCAATTTATGCAAGTTGAGTCACACGTGCATGCACATCAGCCCACTGCTCATGTGGCCTGGTTCCCCTCCCCCCCAGCTGAGCCATCAAGCTACAAAGATTGGGGACTGCTGAAGGTTAAGCTGTTGCTAAAGAACCAAGAATTGAAAATAACACTCATAACAGTAATTCCTGGCATTCTGTGCAGAAAATGGATGGACAGATGAAAGATACACACACTTATTCTAATGTAGTTCACATGGAACAGCCACATTCATATTTAATCACATAAATAAGTATTTTGTGCAGGAAATGTATGCCCACAAGGTAATAGATAATAATAAATTATGACATCAAAGGGAAAAACTTTTCAATACTTTGCAACAAGTTTTTAAATTAGTATAATGTTTTAGAGTTATTTGCTATTCCCCAATATTCACATCAATAAAAGTTTTTGTTTCCATTAATTAAATATTGCACATCAATAATAAGCAACCAGAAAAATCCTTTATACATATGCATATCAAAACTACCTGGCTACTCAAGAAACATTTTCAGGGTTAGCTTTCCCTGTAATTTGGTATTCTATCAAGCAGACTGTATACTTAGGTAAGACCCATTTACAGATCTCTTAACCAACAAGTACACAATCTAAAATCAGTTTTCATGAGACATGATCAAGAATAGATAAAAAGGAATATATGTCCTCCTTCACTACATTTTAATGTAAATATACTGGTTAATATCTTTCTATCGCAATAGTAAGATAAAATCTGGAGAGTAATCCCAACTCAAGAGAAATATTCTAAATGAAAAGCATAGAAACGTTTTTTCCCTGAGGTCACAAATTAATCTTCTTTACATTCCCTTGAAAGTTTTCTATAAAAATTATGTGGTAAGCTTTTTTTTAAAGTATACTGGCTCAAATCAAGATTCCAATATGTCATTAAGTATATATATACTGTATATATCTTCAAAGCTATTTGTTATGTAATAACAATAGCTTAAACTTCTTGTCAATAGCTTAAACTTTTTGTCAATAGCAAAATAGCTTAAATACTGTCAATAATATAGAAAATGGTTTGCGTATAATAGGCCACTTAACCTTCTCGAGAAAAGACTAATTAATTAAAGAAAAAATAAAATCTGCCTGCAATGTGTTTCCATTGACACCTATAAAAATTTAGGATAATGTAAACCTAAAGTATTACTAAGGTGCACAGAAGATCTTCATAACCTATCATCTGAAGCAATGTGATTCTGCTTATAAAATATATGCAAGTTTTCCATGAAGCTAACAACTATAAATCAAGATTAAAGTTTTTATAAAAATTAGATATGGAGTCAGTTATAAATGTGGCAGTAATTTTAGAGATAGGATTTTTTTTTTTTTTTCAAAATCTGGCGGTGGAATGATAAAAGTATCAAGAAATTCCTTAAATCTTTGGAGATCCTTTAAGACATTTGCGTGTTGCGTGTAATTCATTTACTTCCAGGACGCTCTGGTTAACTTATAATATGTGGTTATTTGCAGCAGTGATGGCTAAAAGAAATGCCTTTGTTTTACTCTGCATATCTAGTAATATGTACAAAATGGAGTATTAAAGTGAACATCCTTTTTGGGATAAAAAGATCAGTTATTTGGTTTCTTAATATTAATTAGCATGAATTAAATTACATTTAACAGGTCTTTATCCCTTTGTATGTGCATATCCCACATTCATGCTATTGATGGCTTTTTTCATCTACAAAGCTGGAGCAAAAACTAAATTTCAAACTTTCATTCTAGTTCTGTACAATGGAAACAATAGTTTCCCTGCTAAATCTCTCTGTACAGTATTTACACATTTCTCATTAAGATTACCAAATTTAAAAAAAATCACTACCCAAAAGAAAATTAAAAAAATTAGAAAGAAAAGAAATCCTGCTCAGATGATGTGACGCTTTCTTCAGATGCTGATCTGTCCAGTACATGGAACTGACTAGCTAAGGTTGTTTTTCTTCCTCTTACTTGGGCTGTGAGAAAGGTCTGCTTTCAGTTCTTGATATTGCACCTGTTTAAACACAGAATTCAGTCCATCAATTTCAACTCAGCAAACCAAAGTTGTTGTTTATTTAAAAAAAAATACAACTACACCATGTGGCTAGAAATATTTAGGGAAGGAAGAATATTGTCCAGACAAACCTTAACATGGGCACTGTTCCTAAAACGCAAAGCATGGCAAATTACCAGGTCAAGGGGAAGGAGGAAAGCGAAAATAACAAATAATACAATGAGTATGTTGGAAAGGAGACCATGGCAGTAAACATTTCAGTAAATCTTCTCCTACCCAACTTTCCATAAGTAGTAACTTTTAAAAAGCCAAATGACAATTTTTTTAAAAAGCCTGAAATTTTTTAAAATTACATTTTTAAAGTTAGGACAATGTAGAACTCTATTACAAAAGTACTACTATTATAACTGTACAATCAAGGAACAAATAGGTACTACTCATCAGTAGAAATATTCTTAGCATAGAATTCGCAACAGTTTTCAGCGAACATAAAGGCCTCATCAAATGAGGACCTTTTAAAGTGCAAAGGATTGCCATCACAACATCCTTGCACGACCTACTTCATATTTCAGCGCATTGGGTGAAATGATTTGCTCTTTTACAGTGGTTTCTGCTTTCATCAACTTATATCCCTGAAGCTATTGCTTCAAAGTATGTAAGCGTTGGTGTAATATAACCTACACTGGTTGTCTATAAACTACAATTTAACTCGAAAATTAACCTTCAAAAAATAATATATTTTCAAGTTTAACATCAAACATATATACAGACCACTTGCACATCTGAAGGGGCTCTGGAAAGAAAATCAAGTAGTTCGTTGTTATCAATCGCATATGGACTTCGGAGTTTCTTTGTAAATTTGTTGATGCCTGAACAAAGCAACAGTTCACATAGATCAGTACTGATGTCTTAATGTCATTGTAAAATTAATTGCACAGGCATGCTGAATTAGCTGTACACCCATTCTTGATTAATGTTTCATACCTTTTTCCTTGGAAACAGGAACTCCTGCTTTTAATGTAATCTCTATCATCAAGAAAATAATTTTACTTGGCAGAAAGCCATAGATGAGTAATGCCAAATTGGACTTTTGAATGCCAAAATCATAACTGCTAATGCAGACTCAATATATTCAAAAGCATGAATGCTAATGTACCAATATGCCTATTAATTGTTTTTAATACTGGCTCGACATTTGTATTTTATAAAAAGTGCATGTTAAGAAAACATGTATGAGGAAGAAAAGGAACAGCAATCTTATGCAATTTTATTGGTATAAACTTCCATCTGATACATTCAGAGCATCACTGTGAATTTAGAAAAACAGGACATTCTCCATTCACTATCAGATATTCGCTAAAGATAATACATCTCATAAATTTAAAGCTATTTGTTGTATGTTTACCAAGAGTTCTGGAGGGGAAAGTCTCTACTTACCCCAGACAAGGACAATGTATCTCAGTGGAATGAAATACAGGATGACTGTGAACACACAGAGAGCAACAATGGCCAGCCAGCTTAAGAATGGAATAGTCCAGTTGAATATACTGAATGAAAAATTAATAGATCAGAAATACAATAAGCATCACAGAAAAAAAATAATTAAATAAAACCAAAGCAACAGCAGGTAGAATATAGATCTTTAAATGGAACAAGATTAATCTTCAGTGAAAGAACCAACATGTTTATGAATACATATGAGTGTAGAATATGGCATGTGTTGGTGCTTTGGACCCAATCCCTAAAAAGCAATTTTGGAGCTAAAATTTGCTCTACACTTATTTACATATTTACGCTTTGTAGAAACTAAACTTTATGCAATTTTTTCTAATTTTTTTCTCCAAATTTCTCCCCCAATATTGTGCCTCTTGGCTTAGCTTGAAAGGGAAGTGCACAAATCCTTCCCATAGTATTGCCTGGTTGATAAATCTGGCAATGTTGGTGCAACCTTAAATTATTTTTAATTAAATAATGCCATCTGTTGGGATCTTAGACATATCTTCTCTGCAATAGTGCCAAGCACTCTGGAATGAGTGTCTCCTCTAGATCTGCATGGATCTTACTCTACGGTTTTCAAAGGGGCTTGAAGACCTGGCTTTCCTCCTGGCCTTTAGGGCAGTGAATGAAGATCCCTTAGATTCTTTTTTTCTGTCCCAAGTCCAATTTTTGTCATCTTTATTCCTTATTTTGGTTTCTGAGTATATTCTGTTTTGATATTTGTATTTGTGAACTTCTCACGGTCTTTGAGAATCAGGTGATATACAAATTGAATAATAAATAAAAGAATAAAATATTTAAAAAGATGAAGTTTAAGCAATTCTCTCTAAGATTATCTATCCTAGACTTTGCCTCATATTTAATTATCAGGATAGGCTCTTAATCAAAGAAGGAATTATGTCTCTCTACTATAATGTAGATTTATGTTCTCTTCTCTTTCTGCTTGACATTAGATATCGTATTCTTTTAGAATCCTGGTCCAAGTGATAGAACTTTAATGACAAAGTAAGGATGATGTGATTTTTATAGTTAACATTCTTGTCCTTTGTCCAGAATACATAACGTTTTGTAATTGGAATGGGAATACACATACAGTATATGAATATAATCTGAGAACAGCTAAGCAACCATTTGTCGATACTTACTTCTTAATCCTTTCACCAAAAGAAGCCACCTCATCAAGGATGTTCTGAACACTGATGCACACTTCCTGAATGGCATAGAGTTTATCCATAAATCCTTTCTTTTCACTGTCCTGAGGATTATAAGAAAGAGGATCAATCAACAATTATTAGAAAATTTATTATAGTTTTCCCCAGTAAAACATTAAAATAGCATATTTTAAAATGCACACATTAAGAAATCTTTTATTTTTCTCTGCTTTGAACTACAGTCCTCTCCAAGTACAAATGAATAGATAAGCCTGAAAAACAGGTGATGCTGTTCTATCAAATCTAATAATTATAATAGCATGTCTTTAATGTGACTATTAAAGCACTGGCATCATTTTTCAAGCCTGCATACTTGAACAAGTAATAGAGAGGCGCTAAGGGTATCTTTAAATCAGGTCTTAGGCACTTCCAAATCTTTTTCAAAGTGTTTGCAGCCATACAAAATATATTACCAGTAATAGTAAGTATATTTCAAATAAAATGACAAGGAGTATGAGAAATTATGTTCTATACCAATGTCTTTATAATCCCTACTACTTAATATCTCATTAAAAATAGTCTTGCTTGCTTGTTCTAAGTAAATTAGTTAACAATGGTAGTTATGGTCAGAGTCACAAAAAAGGACTAGTTATATTCGTCACAACTGTTTTTATATGGATTATATAACCAATTTGGTATAGTGGTTAAAATTATAGGGTAGAAATTAGTAGACTGTGAGTTTTAAGCGTGAAAAATCAGGTGGGTGACTTTGTTCTAGTCACTCTCTCTCAGCCCAACTCATTTCACAGGCTCATTGTTGTGGGAAAAATAGGAGGAAGAAAGAGTATCAGATACTATATGTTGGCTGACTTAAATTATAGATAAAAATAATAAATATGGGATAAAATATTTTTAAAACTACAGCCATTTTTTTGTCAATTATGATTAAATTCCATCTTACAACAGTTTTAAATGTTGTAAGATGCTGCTTTCCTATATAAAGTATAGGTGATCCTTGACTTAACGACAAAAATAATCCCAAACAGGCTATCAGGTAGATTAGTAGCCAGATGAAGGAGGGCACAAGAAGATCATGAGAATGCAAGAGAGGCTTGGGGAGGCCTGGGAAGTATCTATGAGGAAGATCAGCAAAAATCAGGAAGGGTGTATGAGGTTGCACAGCAAGGCTTGGGGAGAGTGAGAGAAAATGAAAGAGAGGCATGGCAAAGGATGGGGAGGATGCACAAGTGACCAGTGTGGGTAATGTGCAGAGGGGCTAGGAATGGGTACACAGGTTAGTTATTTGTGACTTTCTCTGCCAGTTTCCCCATTACCTTTCTGGGGTAGCCAGCCGGGAGATTTACCAATAGCAATCACATGATCACAGAGTGCTACAATCAGTCATAAGTGCATGCCTGAGGACAGGTTGTAACCACCATTTATTCAGGACCATCGTAACTTTGAACGGTCAATGAATACATGGTCGTAAGTTGAGGATTATCTGTATTGTTCTTTAAAAAAGTAACAGTTTAATAAATCTTAAAATATGGCTAACATATATATGACAATCTACTTAAATAATTGCTAAGATTTCATCGGTGTTTACTTCAGAGGGGAAAATATCTTTCATAGATGCTACCTATGATTTTATAATAAAGTCAGGATTGTTCAAGCTATCATATGAGCTGCAAACATCTGGACAACTCCAAATTGTCTGCATTTTTCACAACCTAGATACACAGTTTAGTCCTATATATATATATATAGCATTTTATTTGAACTAGCTGTATGTTGCTGCAACAATATTCTTTTTAGTAAACAATGATGGCCATGAAACTATCATTCTGCTTAAGAATTACTAAAAAAAAAAACAATAATCCAGCCTCAAGTCGTAACTGCTTTCTGTTCTTACTTATAATTCTTCAATTTAGATTCTTAGATCGAAGCATATCTTGATTCATCATCAGCTCTTGTATGGAAAGAATGCTATCAGAATAACAAAACACATTCCCCTTTCTTCTATCTCTAGAGCTGAAGAGATTTTCGTTGGAAGATCCTGAAGCTATTTTTCTTTACAAATATTTTAACAAGATCAACTTGTACCTTCTTGAATACACATCTGTTCTACATTTTCTCTCTAAATGGAAAGGGCCACTATTCTCCTTAGACCTATTGCATTCTCCACTTTGGAGCGTAAAGAAAATTTGTTGACATATTCGAAAGCAGGCATAGACAAAACAGTACTGGAAAAAGGAGGCAGACAGAAGGATAAGGGTTCAGCTTTTCCTAAACTAATTCCACATGCCCCATGAAACATTAGCTGTTTTTTATTTCCTGTTCTAAAGATTCACAGAGAAAATATTCCAGACTAGTGAAAAGCTGCACTTTTTCCCAGCAAGGTGCTGTGTTAGCACAGAACATATGAGCCAGTTTCAGCAAACCGAAAGTCCCTAATATTCCATTGTCAAATATTTTTGGTATTTTCTCTCAAAACAAAGATGGACTGTTACAGGAATCAATTTTGCCATCTACAAGGGCAGAGATGGGGGAGATAGGCAATGGGATAAAATGAAGCACATGCTATGATTATAAATGAAGGTGGGCTGCTCAGCAACCGAATTTGGATCATATGACTATGGGGTGCTGCAACAAAGGATGGCCAGTGGTAACTATCATTCATTCAGCAAGATTGGAACTTCTAACAAATTTTTGTTAAGTGAGGACTACCTGTACTAAAAAAAGTTTTGTGTTTAAAGGTAAAGGCTTTAAAAAGCATTTCACAATTTTCGTCCAACAACCTGAAAAATAGTCAGCTCTGAGTTGAAACTAGTAGGCTATGTTCACCCTGTCAGATACATGTTAAACAAATAATAGTGTATGTAATACAGGAGGGTTTTTAATTGTAAAAGTATCACAATTAATAACAATTCTAAATTCCTAATAAACCCAGATTATTGTTAGCCATATGTATTCTTTGAGGCAAAAATAGAGGAACAATTTTAACATTTTAATTTGCCACAAAAATCTACTTACAATGTATAAAAGTGCATTCTAATAATAAATAAGCTAACAGAGTGACTATAACTCTTCTTCTCTTGCATTTTATCAGAATAGGACAATCCCTGCTGGCAACTTAGATCATTAGGAGAAAATAAAATTCCAAATTTCATAGAAACACTCTAGGACCTTTTGAATTTTATACCTTAATAATCTGTGTTATTGCTTTATGCTTTTCACCGGAACTATATGAAACAAAAAAAAACTTAATCCATTATGAAGAAATAAAACATGCCAAATTTCATAGAAATCAGTGCAGAATTTTCAAGATAAGCTCTTTTAACAGAAATCAGTAAAGAAATTAATCTATAATTGGAAGTTCTTTGTGGACATTTTGCAAGAGGCAGAGCAAAGTCAAAATTTAAAATGGATTTGATAATTGTTAAAAGTTTAAAAGAAAAAAAATCTTTCCCCTTTCTTTTGGGTGGGGAATGGACATATTATAGTCTTAAACTAACAGTTGAATGTAAACATACTTTATATCCTTGATAGTAGTTGGAGGTTATTCTTTAATATTCAATGGATAGAAAAATAGATGGAGCTAGCAAAAATGGCAAAATTAACTGTTTTACTCAGAGAAGAGAATGTGTCTAGTTGTGTCTCTACCAGAAACTGTTTCTTCTCCTTCTTGCAAATAATAATAATAATAATAAGAAGAATGATAGTTTGACTTTGAGTTTTGCTGATCAGAGTAGTTAGTATGTTGTGATAGAAATGGCTAGTGTTTGGTATGTAAAAGTAAAATGTTGTACTATTTTGTATTTCACTGCGCTGAAAAAAGTTGGAAGTCAATCCTTTGTCCTACATTTTTTTTCCTTTTTCCCTCCCTCATTTCCCTATTATCTTTCTTTTCTATATATTTTATATTATGATAATCTCAATAAAATTTACATTTAAAAAAAATAAAACAATGATGGTGGCTCTCTTACAAACAGCTTGAACAATCTTTCACAATTTGTTGTCTTCCAGATGAATTAAGACTACAGCTACTAGTAATTTAGTAATCTGCTAGGGATTTTGTAAATTACAGTCCCAAATCTGGGAAAACAAAAATCGCTTCAGGCAGCAGCAAATACCTCCTCCAAAAGTAGTAGACCCTGAGACCACACTAACCAACAGGCCACATAATTTGCTTGTATTTTTTTTACCTCCCTGACTGCTACATAGCAAATATGACATCAGATTAATTTGATGTCATGGATTTGCTCAGAGGAACAAATATTTTATTGCATATTTTAGACTAAGGTCATCTTCGACCTAGAACAGGTAACAATTTCTTGTTTCAAATATCAAGGGGGAAAATCAGTAGTTGGTAATATTTGCTTTGGGATATTTTCTTAATAATAAAAGAGTAGTTAATATTTTAATGAATGAAAAGTAAATATAGAGTAGAACTCATTTTCTAAAAGAGTTAGCACAGTTTGTAAAAACTGAATGTGACATAAAAATGAGGTTACTGTGCAACTCAAAAGAGATATCATGGCAATAAGGGCTATAACAATAACTGGAATACATTAATTCTTTGCTAGCAGGATTACAGAAGATGAGTAAGACTGATTATGCATTTTGTCTACCCTAAATGAATGCCAATGAGAACTGAACACGCCAAGATTCACAGAATGATGATACATTTTTCACTGATACATTGTGTACAAACCTGAACAGAAGAACATATGTGTTATCTACAAGACCTGAATAAGGCAAACATAATGTTTATATGGTAATATGTTAAAGAGCATGAATGGGCACTTTCAGCTTATATATCCCAAGAAGTTCAGCTTTCATTTTCTTCTTATACTGAATATTTCATATGAAATCCATTTTACTTACTCGTATAAAGCTTCCATAACAAAATATATATGTTAAGAATTAGTTATTTTAACTTTTACTCAGGTTTGTCCATGCTACCTATGAAATTTCTTTACAGTTGAATTCTCATATTCGGAACACAGCCCAAATTGCTTTGGACAACTTGCCATGACTAACTCCCATTTCTGGAGCACAAATATGTAATCTTGACATTCTACTCATTCTTTATCATATTTTTCACATTTTCATATGTAAAAAGATATTCAATAACTTTGCTCTTGTTTTATCAGATTGGGGTGAAATCTGGGGAAACATCTTTATATATGGAATAGGCATACCTAGTATAATTATGAATGCAGACATTTTGAGCTAAAATGTTTAAAAGGTTGATATTGAAATGCGTATAAATATTTTGTTTTACAGTGTAACTTCAGTATTTCATAGAAATCAATGCTGCTTTTAATTAAACACTTTTAAATTCCAGTTTTAATAAAAATGTGCATCATTTTGAATCTAAACATAATATAAATGCAAAATGGACCTATCAAAAGGAACATTTCTGGCAAAATAGTGTGAGATAAGTTTTAAGATCATTGTGCGAACTGAAAGAGTGGTGACGAGAAATTCTACTACTTCTTTACAAACAGTTTGGATTTCTGTATCTCATGGACAGGGTTACAAGAAGAGTAAAACATTACCTCTCTGAGCTGCTACATAAAATATATATATAATTTTTCACCTGATAAAATAATAAAGTAGCTATAGCATTTTACAAAATCTTTTAGGATGGGTGATAGGAAGCAATATAAGCTGGAGAAAGCTAAGAATGCTGAAATGCATCCTGGCACTCTCCACTTCCTTGTTTCTGCCCCCTAGCTAAAACAGGTTGAACCAACAATTCCTAAGTCAGACAAAACTATCAAGGCAAACTCACAGTACCCAAAAGTTGCTGACACCACCTTTGCCAAAGGCTTGGGCAAATCATTCTAATATACCTTCTTTTATTTCTCTTTTAGGCTTTGATCCTATTGCATTCATCACCTGAATTTGCTGCTAGAAATATGGTGCAGATTGTAATAAGGTTTTTCAGAAAAGACAGTTTCCATGCCTAAGTGTGATTTGAAACAATTCAAAATGACAATATGAGAGTGTAATAAAATATTAGTATTTTAATCCCATTTAGTGTAGAAAATTTCAAAATCAATTTAGCAAATGCAAAAGTCACAAAGGTGTTCACGCCGAAGCACTTTATAACATCATACAATATTTTATAAAGCTGCACTAACAAGTTCTTCTTTCAATTCCTTCTGCCACTGCCTCATTATTATTTGTTTGGCCATTTTCTATAGTTGTAACATAAGAAAATATAAATAAAGTATCTAGAAATACAGTATTATGAAATATTTAACAATATTAAAGTGTCATAAAACAATATAAAGAAGAAGCTGGAACCATTACCCAAAGCAGTAATAGACTATCAGATACTAAATATATTACTAAAACTCTCATTCCTGTTTGTAACACTCAGTGAAATTGAAAATATAATGCAACAATTGAATCATGCTAACTCAAATGGACTAACTTATCAGGGCCTATGATTCCTGTGGGAAGGAAATTTTGGAAATTTGTGGCTGTTTCAGCACCACTGTGCCTTCCAACTACACTTCCTCAAAACCCATTGGGTTTCAGGTTGCAAGGAAATGGGGGAGGGGCATATATATGTGCACACTGGAATGGGGAGTAAGGGTGCAGTTTTCCTCATGGTCCACAGCTATTCTCCTGCTCCTAGTAAAGTGGCAGGTAGTTCTGTAGATTAGGTAAGGAGGCAGAGAGAGTGGAGGAAACAGAAGAGGCAGAAAAAGAGACAGCTTCACTATAGTTCTGCTGAAGTTTGGGGGGTAAAAGGCAGCAAGCCATTATTAGCAAGATGGGTGACATATAAATTTAATATAAAAACAGAAAATATGTGGGAAGAGAAAAGATGAGGGAGTGACTGGGATGCCTGCTAACAAGGTAAGCCTGGTGGGGGATTCTGCAATGGGTGTTTCCTCTTCCTTCCTGGGGGGGAAGAGGGCTCATAGGGACATGTTGGAATGGGGATGTAGGGTACACCTTTTTCTCATGGTTTGCCATCCCCTTTTTCCCTCTTCCCCTTGCAAAATGGCAGCCAATTCTGCAGGTTAGTGGGGGGGGGCGGTAGAGGCAGTGGCTTTACTGAAGCTCTCCTGAAATTCATGAGGGGGGACAGGAAATAGTGCAAGTCTATATTACATGTGATGACCCAATGGATCATAGATTGTCTAGTATCTCACAAAAACCAGTGGTTCCTAGAAGGTCTATGAAAATAAAAAGATCTTTTACCTGTTGTTAACAGGGCGATACAGCTCCGGGCAAATCTACTGAACTGAGTTCTTCCTCATTTCTCCAGCTGCTTTTTGCACAAGGCAATCTAGAGATGGATTTCTGATGGGGTAATTGTATCTAATCAGAAAATATGGGAGGAGTAATATGGTCCTAAGGCATTCTAGGCTTTATAGGTTAATGTCTATAGATTTCAATATAAAGTTCTAAGGCAGCAGCATTTGAAAGAGGCATCAGGCTAAACATGATATAAAGATTCACAAATATTATTTTAGGGAGATTTTTGGATTTCAGCATCTTTTTAAAACTCAGCAATTAATCTAAGTCCAATTAATATGAAAAAATGTAGTATTTTTCAAGGAGTGTAGTGATAGGGACTCTTAGGCCTGGGAAAAATGTTTCCCATCTTCTACCATATTTTAGTGAACCTAACAAAGGAAACATTGGCAGTTACAATAGAATAATTCAATGATGGCATTATCTCCAATGTTTGTCAGGTAGGTTTTGTATTATTTATTGTCTTGTAAATATGCTTTAAATGCTTTTTTAGCCTTGGTTGCAAACTATCTATTTTCATTTCAGCAGAGAAATAAAAGCTGCCCTTATTTGATGTCTTTCCCTCCTCTATTCTTTGTTCCTACTTTCTGTGGATTTCATTATGTTACTGGAGGTATATACATTGTCAGATCTAGGACAGAGCAACACTAAGTAAACAGGGAGGGGGGTTGTAAAATTTTTATGATCTTTGGAACAGGAAAATAGAACACATTCAGCCTGCTGCATGCTTCTTCCTCAACAGAAAATACTTTTAAGACAAATTTATATGTTTTTTTCTAGTCAACTTTCATTTATTTAATTAATTCATACTTGAACTGCTTGCACTATTTTTTAATGAGTAATTACAAAGTTTCCTTCAGATTCTAGATATCTAGGGCTAAGCAAATATTCATAATATGATTAATCTATGCTAAATAGATGGCAGTCAAAATAACAGCTCTCAAAAAGACATAACTGGTAATGTCCAATTTTTATCAAGAACTATGGGGGCTCAGAGTCATTCAAATTATTGCACACACCCAAAAATTAACATGAATATACAGGTCAGCCCAGAGAAAACAAGATTTGTAATCATATGAAATTAATCTAATAAGATTATAACCCAACTTCTATTTTACAAGCCATAGCTAGTGAGATTTTACTGAAAATATTATTTTTATATTTAGAAAGACCTAACATAGCATTCTCTCTCTTCTATTTCTGAAATTTCATAGGACAGCTCCACAGAGAATATCTCTGCAGAGGCATTAAATATTTTTGATAAAATATATTTCTGAATTATCCTCTAGCAAAACAGAAATTGAAGATATTAATCTATTTTTTTACAGGTGGAAAGCTGACAGGGATCATGCACATCAACCACAGTAGTTTGGGGCAGGAGAAACTATAAACTAATAATTTTTGAGCTGTACCAGGGAGATTCATACATACATACATACATACATACAACATATATTTTATTGGTCACCCATCTTACTGCATAGCACTATTCATTGTTCAAAGCACTTTTGATTCCAGAATATTATACTGATAATCAATCTTACACATTTTAGTTATTCTTACTAAACAAAAGGGAGTTTTAAGAATAGTTTCATTTTCTCTGAAAATGATTCAGAGTGAAATAAGATTTATCAATCCCAATCCATCCTCATATGCCCAAGTAATAATGGATCCCAGGGTATATTCTAAAAAGTGGATATTCATTCCTCTTCAAATTTCAGCTAAGTAAATATTTTACCATAGTTATTTTATTTTACTTTAGTGGAAAACTAATAGATCATTGCCAAGTCTTAACCAAAACATAAACAAACAAATGTTAAAGTTGTAAATAAAATCATTCTGAAATGCAATTTCACCAAATTGCTGCAAAAAACATAAAATGCCTTTATTGTTTCATGTTAAAATGATGGGAATATAAAGAAGTTCCCTCGGTAACAAGAGATAGCTAATCCTCATTGGACATAGTTTCTCTTTTGTCTGAAATCTGTTCACTCTACAAAGAAAAGGAATAGCATTCCTTATTAGAAGATTTTTCAGAGAAGAAAGGAAAAAGACAACAAAACACTCCTCTTTCTCCCTAAATGGGATTTCAATAGACCAGAAAATGCAGGGATCACACTGTCTAGAATAAAGATGCAGATTACAAATATAAAAGGAAAAAGACACCCTCCCCACAAAAGAAACTAGAAAGTATACTTTTTGAAAACATAATCGCATTTATTCAATGTGGATGAGGTTGTTGAAGTCCTATTCTATCATTCTACTATGGGAACTACTGTTCTAATGTATTATCAGATATCTCTTTAGGAAGTGAGAAAATGAATTGATCCCCTTTCCCACTTCAATCAAAACAACCAAAGTTCAGACAGACACCCCCCCTTACAACCTAATTCTGAAGATCAGAAACCCCCTGGGATCACATGACTGCATTTCAGATATTTGACAACTAGCCCACATTGTCAACCATTTGCAGCATCTCATTGGTCACATGACTGCAATTGATGATGTTTTTCCTGGAAACCAACATATATTTTCAGTTTTTGGCAAAAACACCCCATAGCAAACAACAGGTTCACTTAACAAGCACTGAAAAGAAAGATAGTAAACTTTTTGCATGCAGTTTTAAGTCATCCATGTATACTAGTTGGTTTATCTTGGCAAGTTGGCTTGAGATTTGGCATCCCGGTTTTGTGTTTCATAGGATTATTGTCAGTGGGATTAATGCTATGTTAATCAGTAGTGGCGAAAGTGAGTCCCTTTGGAAGATTCCTCTTCTGATGTTGACTTCACCAATGTTCTTCCCATTTCCTGTTAGAATTGTTTTCCATTTTTGCATGTTTGTTTTCAAAAATATACAATTTTTTTGCTGATTCCAAGGTTTTCCAGACAGGCGTTAATCCAGCTGTGGGGCAGTGAGTCAAATGCCTTCTTGTAATCAATCCATGCCATATTCAAATTCGTTTTTCTTCATCTTGCATTTTTTAGTACCATTTTGTCAATGAATAGCTGATCTTTTGTTCTTGTTTTTTTTATAATTCTCTTTTTGTTGTACCAGATACAAGCTGTTTTCTATCAGATCACTGAATTTTGAATTTGCCAGTATTCTTGTAAAAAGTTTGAACGTTGTTGGCAGACAAATAATTCTTATCAGCCGTTATTTAATTATTTTAATTGATTTTAACTGTATTCTGTATTTCTATTTTGTTTTTATTGGCTGTAAACC
>JAEANM010000949.1:0-30779 GCA_017656035.1 Myanophis thanlyinensis
GTTACTGTACACACGTCAATAAATTTCACTTAAAACTATGAATTTAAAAGAAATTAAATTTTCTTCTCCCGCCTCCTGTCAGCTCGAGAACAAGTACTGTACCTGCCTGAGCTGATGGCCTTTTGTATCTTGGAACATAATTTGTAAGTAGAGACTATTTTTTTCTCTAAAAAAAATTTGTAAGTCGAAAATTTTGTAAGTAGAGCTCTTTGTAAGTAGAGGTACCACTGTATATCCATTTTTGAAAGTGAAGAGGTAACTGAGAGCAGCTTTACAATATCAATTTTTTTTCATGTACACAAACTATATGTATTTTTATCTAAAATACATATTTTACCTATCACTGATGCCTTCTCTCCTTATGAACTGACAAGTGATATAGAAATACAGAGTAAATTATAGTAATGGGTACATTTGCGGGCACGGTGAATTTAAGCTATTGCATATATAAAAGCAGAGAACAGATGTTGCATGACAACTATTTCAAATTAAAACTCAAAATTCAATATCCACAACTAAAATATGTATTTGTAAGTTTTCATAACTGATAGACATCCACTACTGCAAAATTGTTTCCACTTTGGAAACATATGGTATTTTTCCTTTTTCTTAAAAACTGTTTTCACGTAAAATCAGAGATAGTTCAGACAAGCAGCATAATAAATACTACATCTATCTTTATGTAAGGTTACATTAATAGATTCTTGCATCAGAAAGTATTTCCCCCTTCCTTTTCTTCTCTCCAGAAAACTAGGAAGAGTACTTTCAAAAACACCTCCCACACATTCCCTCCACTTCAATGGACTTTTGCATGACGGTTGTATAGTCTGTGGCTTTTCCTCCTGTTTCATAAGTCATTCCTACATCCTATTACACCCACACTTGCTCTAGTCTAGAGTATAAAAAATGGGTATTTTGACATTGCACCTACAAATTCTCCTGTTCTCTGTAGGTATTAAAAATCTGCTGAGCTGGAGAAACTGAGAAAATGGCATCATGGCAAATGTTTATTTTAACTACATACTCCCAAGATTATGAGGCTTCTCCCTACAACAACCTTCCCATGCTCATTTAACATTTTGGCACTAAAAAAAAGAATAGCAAAGCAGAATAAAAAAAAAGCATATAAAAAGAGCAACAGAAGAAAACCAGTTTATTTCATAAACAGAAGTTGTATAATTTTTGAGTTCGTTTTCATTTTCAAGAAAAGAGAAAGCATAATACTCTGAACAGTTTTAGCTCCTGCATACACATACACACACATATATGTATGTATACATGTTTATATTCTATATATGAACCCACTGAACTTCTATATCCTGTGGAATTCCCACCTGCAGAATGCATTCCAAATGGCAAAAGAACATTAAAGAAAAAAAAATCTCTTCATGAGAGCGTTCCATACAAAATACAAAACCATTTCAGTTCAGAACATAAGCAACCTACAGATTTATCCAATAGGCCATAGTAGAGCATTTAACTGAATTTGGGAGTTAATTTAAAAAAAAAAAACCATCAGCATACCAACATTCATAAGCATCATATGCAAACGTGCAACTGCACGCATGCACACACAATTTTTGCCCAGACAAGATGCAATTCAAGTGATTCATACACAATCAATGTCCTAAGTTGCCTTTTCACTAATTAGAGAATATCATTGTCCCTGGCACTGAATCTTATAGAATAATTTATACTGACGTGAAATAAAAATTTCCGTTCATTGTTTTGGAACTGTGTTAGAATGGAAATGAAAATTGTTCAGACAGACAAGAAGCCCCTTAGAGACTTTGCATATTTATGTACATTTGCGTACATACACACGCACATTCATGCTTCCGTGTATTTACTGTATGAATCACTATTGGAGAACAAAACTGAACTGGCACTCATAAATAAGGCTGTATTGCTATTAGGTCCTAGAACTTTAACTCAATGCTGGGCAAAATAATAAAGTAAAATATATTTATCAAATAAAACCTCTGCCTAAGTATTAGCTAATGGGCAATAAGGTACAGGGAATATGGGAAGGGATGATGTGCAAACTTCCACATAAATTGATGATATACAGCGCTCTCTTAAAATTGAAGCCTGCATTAGAGTTGAGGCAATGGTCTTTTTTCTAGACTGGAACCTAGTCTTATTCCCCAAGAAAGTTTGCAGTCCTGCAGCATCACTGCTCCCCAGCTTTTTCATTTGTTTATTTGGCTAATGAACTTTGTATGTAATCAGGCACTGTGAATTTTCCAACAGCCACAAAGATCTATCTCAAAGAGAAGCTGCCCTTAATTGTAAACGATCATGTAATTGACTCCCAATTAACTGAAATCCTCTCCCTGCCATTTGTGACAATGATAGTAGCAGAATTAGCAGGGACAAGGTCGCCTGAAGCTTCCTCTTCTTCAGAATTTGGGAAGTCCAAAGGTGAACCCTAATCAAATGGTTCGTCTTCATCGTCAAAAAAAAAGCAATCTCTCTCTAGATTTTCTGATTCATCATCATAAGAAATATCATCATCATCATCAAGGTCTTCATCATCATATTCTTCTTGCCAGTCTGGAACATACTCATCTTCCTCATCTTCTTCTTTGCCCCCATCATCTGTATCAGGTGAATCAGATCCTTCATAAAAAATCAGCCTGTGCAGAAACAAATTTAGTGTCATTCCACTTTAGGATTATAGTAGTCTTCTAAATTCCAATGAGATATACTTATTGAATCAAGCTTGACTTACACCCCAATATTCTTGACGTGAGCTAATAAGGACTTTCCTCATTAGAAATTTCTTGATTAGCTATTGGTGGTCCCTAAATCCTATTTTTTGTAGTCACCCCAGAACCTCCCTGGACGTTGCTGTTAAAATTCACTAGTATTGATTTCTACTGATTTTTAGCAAGGGACTAATGAACTATAGAATGGATAGGCTTACTGAATATAAAACCATTTTTAAAAGGCTTTCTAAAATTGGGCAAACAAAAAGCAAGATATGGACTTTCCATTTACATGACGTGATGACACTGCCTTCAGCTACTCGAAAGTAATATAATTCATAAACATAAAAAGACTGCGTGCTTTAAATTTTAACATTCATAATTTATACCAGATTTTCTAAACTATAACAGAATTCAATTCTATACTTGTTTTTACCTAAGTTACTTTTAGAGATACAAGAGGTTACTATTACACTGACACTACCAAGAGCTAGAGAAACGATAATAATACATTATTCAAGGGGTAGCAAAATATGACTTGTCGCTCCCAAAAGCTTCTTGTTTACTCCAAATCTATATACGTCAGATTACTGATTTAAATACCTGACATTCAAATCTACCTGGTTTATTGTGGAAAATATAAAGTTATTCTATATGTAGAAGAAGCAGATCATGTCCCAGTTGACAGAAAGTACTTTGGTATAGGTAATCCACAACTTCTGACTGGTTGCATAGCAACTGTTTGAAGTTAAACAGATCTCCCTTGGGTACTTTCAACTCAATTCTGCAGTTCTGACAGTCGTCCCTCTAGTAAAGTGATCAGACATCGGCCCTCGGCAATTGGCTCGCATTTGCAGCATCCGACAGTCACATGGATGAGTTTTGAGACAGTTTTGTTGAAAACTGACATTTACCTCAGGTTTTCAGTAAAGTTAGCCTATAGCAAACAATGGATTTGCTTTATAACTGCAGCATTTGCTTAACAATCATCATATAAAAGGACATAAAATCAGATCAGTCATGTAGTTTGCTCACTTTAGGACTACCACAACTTACAACTGTAATGAGTAGACTCCACTATGGTCATAAATTGATTTGTATGAGGACCACTGAGAAATACCATCTATCTAAATAGTTGCTGGCATGCTTGAATTAGGCTCCTCTTTAGCCAGACTGCTTCTCACTAGAAACCTGAAACCCGTCTTACTATTCACATATCCCCATAAGAAAACTTACTGTTTATAAGCAGAAGTGCCATTAAGTACATTGGATGATTTAACTCCCCCCTGTTCGGAGCTTTGTCGAGTTTGGAATCCCACTCTGAAATCCTGCAACAAAATAAAGATTGAAAGGATATAGCAAGATGCTGGCAACAGAGATCACTCTCCTAAAGAAAATGGAACCATTAAGAATCTAGATATAATGATCTTAGCACATTTCCTTTTGCTGCAATACTGAACTGGCAAAAATATATTTACTACTGTGTATATCTTGTTTGGGCAGGTGTTACCTGAGTAGCGTGATGCAGAATTGATAGGAGCCGTTCTTGGATCCTTCGAACCAACTCTAAACCGATACTAAAATGCTTTGCTTTGAGCAACCGAATGGAAGAGGCAAGATCTTGGCAGTGTAACAGCATTTCCTCTGAAAGAAAAAAACAGGTCCATTTTCAAACTGTAGCACTTGTGAATGAATGGATCCAAGTGTAAAAATAAAAAATGAAATAAACTTATTATAAAACAAAATTAATTCATCAGAAATATTACTTTAAATCACGTTTAAAAAGGAGGGATCTTTATGAAATGTTAAAACTTTTTAACTTATATTATTCAGTGTTGTTCTTTACAGCTTTGTTTTATCTTAAATAATATGTTAATATAATCTCATGAAGAAATCTTATAAAGGTCTCTGTGATTCTGAATTATATTCTTAAAAATATAGAATCTGTCATCTCATGTAAAAGTTTGGCTATCATGGTCAGATTAAATTATTTTATTTAATAAAGGTACATATAAAGAAATGGTTTAAAAAATGTTTACAAAATGAAGTAAAATTTATTATTTATTTGACTGTCATATTGGAAGGAACCAGTGGTTAGAAATGTGCCAGGAGATGCTGTAGGCAAGTCCAAAATAGCAGCACTAAAGGATTCAACTGTCTCTGCACCAATGCTCAATGTGTAGAAAAAAAAAAGAAGGGACCTGAAGTCATATGGCAAATACAACTTCTGTTAGTGTTTCTGATGGCATTGAATTCATAATTGGAACTCCTGGAAACAAAATATGTTCAAAGAAAATAAAAACAATAAAAAGGGTGAGGGAATTTTATGATATTAAAAACATGTATGACATAAAAGGCAAAAACCATGCTGAAAGCAGAGAGTGGAAGAGAAACAAAATATACTTTTATTTTATTATAGACCACTCAAGTGAAAAAGAAGATACGGATAAAATCTTTGCAAATCAGATAGAGAAAGTGTCCTGGAAACACACTGATAATGACAAATTTAAACCATTCTGATGCAAACTGGATATCACATTCTGCAATAAGTGAGAGATCCAAGAGATTTATGATCTTCTTGCAGATAACTTCATTATCCAAAAGGTGGAGGATGAAGCTAGACAATTGGCTGTACTGGAGTTATTACTATGTGTAAACTGTAGGACACTTGGAATCCTTTTTGCAATAGCTATTTTTCTAGTAATTTTCTAGTAGCATAGTATGTTTTCCCTTTAACAGTTTTCATGTATTTCAAAAAAAGACAAATTCCTGTGCACAATTTTATATATTTTTATTACATGATTGACTATGTGACATATTTTGGTGATTTATCTTAAATTACTACCTTAATTTGGGAAAATTCTTATATTTGCTTTTCTTTTTGTTTGAATATTTCTTTGTGTTTTGGTATTGCTACTTTATAACTAATTTTTATATATTACTCTTTTTTTGTTTTTCAATATTGTTTTTCTAGTTATGTGTTTTAGAAAACTGCAGTACGTATTTGTAAAAAAGCAAAGAACTTTAGGTCTCTGAGCCTAGAAAATACCGCAGAGGATAATTTTATCAACTGGAAAGAACTTATTTTTAAGGAATAAATCCAGCATATTATAGAGTTAATAAGCTTAATAACTGAAAAAAAATTGTGGTTACTTATTATTCCTATTAGTTTTTATTTTGTCAAATTCACTTTATTTTACTCACTAATCATTACAATACCATTTTTTCCTTAGCTATATAAACACTATCCCTTTTGTTGGTGATGATATAGACTTTAAAAAAAATTTTTTTTTAAAGGAAGAGATCCAGCCTAAATACTAACCATCTAAAGGTCATAGGTGTATCAACAAAACTGTTATAAGTTGGAAAAAAAATCTACTTTGCTTGCAATGAATTTTAGATCAGTTTAGAAGAACTATCCAAAATGATTAAATTTCCACTACTCCTACATTTTTAGTTTGGAAATACTATTATGACAATTGATGTTCTCCATATTACAAATATTGCCAGTATTCTCTGAACTTGTCTCAAAGAAATGACAGTTATTTGCATGTCAATAATAGCTCACCCAAAAGGATCTGCAAAGCATTAGTATGCAGCTCCAAATTTTCAGATTGTTGTTCCATGATATCCATTTTTTCTGTGTCCTGGTTATAGTAGCTATAGATGCAGGAATACGCCAGGACCTGAAACACATCATGTATCACAAAGCATTTAAATCACAGATCCCAGTTAGAACCTCTCCAATGGGGGAATGGTTTCACTAGGAGCAGAGAGAGAAGGTAGTGCCCTGATACCCACAACTTTGCTTCTCTCCTCTGATATTCTCTTAAAAGAGAATTAGAATGAAGTAATTGGAAGAAGCTTGTTACACCATAGTTTGTTACAACACACCTTCCTACTTAGAGTAGGAGAGAAAAATAATATCCCGTAGCTCAATTTTTAAGCATGGGTGGCCAGGCAAAGCGTGTTGGGTGCGTCATTCACTCTTTTCAGCTGCAAAAGAAGCAGCCCCGTGGCCAGGTAAAGTGCGTGGAGGGGGGGAATTAAGACACCTCTAAAAAACAAGGCCTAGCCAGGGGTGAAAAGAAAATAAGACCCGGGCGTATTTTTGAAGAAACACAGTAGTAGTACCCTAATATAAATCTACATGGAAAACATTTGGCTTCTTGTGTAAAAGATATGGTATCATAGCATTTCTTTTTAAAACTTCACTGAAATGAACAATAGCTTGACAGGTAGGCAGGCAGGCAGGATTTAGAAATTTGCAGAAAATAATATTAAAAAAATTAGTGAGAAAATTGTATCTCAAATTTAAAGTAATGGCTGAATTCTTTCAGAATAAATCAGGACACATTCACGATTCCCATGCTTTGAATGTAGATTTGACAAAATACTATTTAGGCTTTGAGCAGAATGAAAGTGTGCACAAATACCTTATTAATCTGTATTCTACTGAATTAAAATATTATGTTACAATAATATTTTACCCTCTTAATTTTACACTGTTCTCCCATTCCATTTTTTTCAAATACTTTTATTTCCATTGTTTCATATTTACATGCTGACCATCCAATACAGTTCTATGCATATAATGTGGACCTCCTATGTTACACTTTCTAAGTCCTTTGTGGGGCTATAAAAAGTATAAAATAAAATAGCAGAATTGAAAAGAAGGGAACAATGCTGCAGAAAAAAGAAGCATTCACTAAAAATTGGGACTTACTTTTCGTGCCTGTTCCAGCACTTTACAAGCATCGACAACAAAAGTCAAGGTCCGGATCTGTGGCACATCACTGACAGTGGAAACTCTACTTCGTAAGTTCATAGCAAATTCCTGAAATTGATGAAAACTATCAGTTTTCCTGATGTCTACTCTTATTTACTACATTACTCGGGGAAAAATTATGTCTTTATGTATATAAAACTTCTAGAATAATATTGAAAAAAACAATGCTGAGTTGAGGAGGATTACTTGCGGAGTATTTAGCACAAAATGAAAAAGGATATGAGCTCTACTTTTCTGCTAAAATGAAGAAAGTATGAGGGAAAGGCATTTTCTTTTCTAGTAACAAGGTTTAATTTTATTTATTGGTTTTGAAACAAAACAATCAATCTTCCAAAATTGCCTTTTCATGTGATGAAGTGATGACGTATTACTGTTCTCAATGACTAGAATGGTCTATAGCTAAATACTCTAAAATGACCAATGCATAAAAATACATGGTTAATTATTCAGATTCAACTAAAGAATAGTGATCCTGACCTTTGCTTTATGATGAAAAATGCACCTTTCATTATAGTCTTGGAAACGCTTTTCCTGTCGAGCTGCTTTGCTTACCTGAAGGAGAGAAATGGAAAGCAGTTATTCAAAGTTACAGCAAACATTATTTCTTTTAAAATGTCTTAGACTGTACATATAATTTGGATTTTATACATACATTGGAAAAGAAGTCCAAAATTACAAATACAAAAATTACTTCTAAAACATAAGAGTTGGTAATTGATATACAGTATAATAAAAAAAAAAACCAAATGCCAGGATAAATAAAAAATACCTGGACTTGATTTACAATTAAAAAAAATCATATTACTACTTCTATTTCCTTAGAAAAGAATATTCCTTTATCAGAAAAGTTACTTGTCTTTTGCATAAACACTCACCATGGCAGAACAGTTGTAGTAGTCCTTATGGGTTGGTTTCCAAGGTTTCAGGCAACGCCAACAAAATCCATGGTTACATTTGGCACAAGTCATACTGCATGGAATGGGGATGAGGGCCATTAGTAAGATATGGTCACCAACTTCATTCTTTGGATCATCAATGTGAAAGGTTGTTTAGGGCTGTTTCAGCTAAGTACAGCTAATGAGCAAGCTCCAGGTCCCTCCACAAAGAAACGTCATCTGATGGGACCCAATAGGAAAGTTTCTTCTGCCACAGTACCCACCATTTGGAACTTAATTCCCCTTGACATCAGATTGGCCTTGATCTTATTGGTCTTCTGGAAGACTTTATTGGTCTTCTAAGATAGGCTTTTCCATCTGGCCTGGGGAATCTACTAACAAGGACCTTGCAAAGTGGCTCTATTGGTAGGAACTTAAATGTATTCTCCAGCAGATTATGGGGATGGGTGATGTTTTTTAATGTTTATATTGTTTTTTTATGATTTGTGAAATGGGTGGCCACATAAATTGACCAAATAAATAAAACACGGAAAGCCATACAAAATGGTACCACAGTATTAAAAGGAAAAGGAAGAAACATTGTTTTAATTTAATGATAAAAATAAAAGCAAATACTCTTTTCTCTTCCAAAAGATAATAAATAGTAAGATTCAGTGGCATCACATAGTAAGATGTGTGCCATCACATCCAAACATGGTCAGTGAAAACACTAAATGATACATAGATATTCTTTAAGCTCTATTTGGATTTATTTGCTCTGTAAGTTTTCAGATCACACCAGGAGCAAGTAAGGTTGCAAATGTTGAGCCAAGGTGCGCAGACATCAAGAACTAAAGGAGGAAACCTAGAGGTATTCTCTATACTTTCTGTCCACCAAATCAAGTTTTCCATTCTAACTTTTCAAAGGACTGTTAGCAGTGATAACAAATAACACCTACACATCAACATAATTAAAAAGGGAGAATAATGTTCCTTAAATGACAATGGAAATAGGACTGGTATTATGAAAACTAAAGGAAAATGCCCCAAAACAGCAGAATGGTTTAAGTATGGTAGTTCTTACATATCTAAAGGACACCAGGATGGAGAAAGTTGATCAAATTAGGTATTATTTTGTCTTGCAGCCTCTTGCCTTTAGAAGGGGCATTGGACTTGATACGCTCCTTCTCGTTGTGTGGGGAGATAATCCAGACATATTGGGTCACTCTGTTGTTTACCTCTATTTGACTGAGTAGAAATAAATAGGGGGAAGCTCCTCCCACTTTCCAGTTTTCTACGAAGATGAATCAACGATAGACGAAAAACTCTCTCTTCTTCACTCTCTCTCTCCTCGTTCTCATTGCTTGTCCGAGACTGAGATGTTAGCGATGATGGGAGTAGCCTTTATGCGCGAGTCTGGACCAACAGGAAAAAACAGGCGGGCTGGATTATCTCCCCACACAACGAGAAGGAGCATATCAGGTAAATCCAATGCCCCTCCTCCGTTGAGTGTGGGGATATAATCCAGACATATTGGACATACCAAAGTCTCTGGAAGTTAAGGGAGGGAGCCCGCAGGCTCGCGGGACAAGTGGACTGCTTGAAGAACCCTCCTGCCAAAGGCTGCCTCGGCCGAGGCAAAGGCATCTAAGTGGTAATGATGAATAAAGGGCAAAGGTGAAGACCAGGTCGCAGCCCTGCAGACTTCTTCAATAATGGCCTGAGAGGACCAAGCCCTTGAAGTAGACGCACTTCTCGTGGAGTGAGCGGTGATGCCAGATGGAGGTTGGAGACCACGGGGGTCATATGCCGCTGAGATGCATCCCCGAAGCCATCTGCCAATTATGGAGGAGGAAACCTTCTGTCCCAAGGTGCAGGGATGGAAGGACACAAACAATGCTTCTGAGTGACAGAAGGCGGCTGTTCTGTCAGTATATATGCGCAGGGCCCTGTGCACATCCAGTCTGTGCCAGCTACGCTCGAGTGGGTGGGCTGGACTGGGGCAAAAATTGGGCACCACAATTTCCTGTGCCCTGTGGAACCACGAATTGATCTTCGGGATAAAAGCCGGATCCAGTCATAGAACTACCCTACTGGAGTGAAAAACACACAAGTCTGACTTGATGGAGAGTGCCGCTAACTCTGAAATCCTCCTGGCCGAGGTGATCACGATGAGGAAGGCCACCTTCCAGGAAAGAATGCGTAGGGAAGCTGTGCGGAGAGGCTCGAAAGGTGCCCTGGTGATGGCTTCCAGGACCATGGCCAGATCCCAGGTGGGGAACCTATGGATTACCAGTGGTTTGAGATTGGTGGCGCCTCTAAGGAATCTACGCACCAAAGGATGACGGGAAATGGAACTATTCTTGCCGCAATCTATGACTGAGGCCAGGGCTACCACCTGGCGGCGAAGCGTGTTGGGGCGTAGATCCTTGTCTAGGCCTTCTTGTAGGAACTCCAACACCTGACCGAGGGAAGCATGGAATGGGGTCCTGATGGTGTGTGCTGCACCAGGAACGAAATGTATTCCAAGTGGCTTTGTAAATTTGGTTGGTGGAAGGCCACCTCGCAGCCTGGATGGTGGCTATGACCTTGTCCATCAGGAGCTCCTGATAGTGCCGAACACTCAATCTCCAGGTGGCTAACTGGAGCCACCCTGGATCCGGATGTGAAACTGCACCCTGGGATAGTGCTGACTCGTGTTGAGGAATCATCCAGGGGCGGATGGTCGAGAGTTCTATGAGGTCTGCAAACCAAGGCCTCCGAAGCCAATTAGGGGCGAGAAGGATAATTTCTGCTTCCTCTGCTCTCACCCTCCATAGAAGACGTGGAATCAATGGTAGGGGAGGGAACGCATAGAGAAGGCCCCATGGCCAGGCTGACCATAAGGCATCGACTCCCTCTGCCCCTGGCATCTGGAAGCGCGAGAAGAAGTGAGGAAGCTTTGCATTGGTTGAGGTTGCAAACAGGTCTATCTGAGGCAGCCCGAAGCGGGATACCAGTTGACGGAATATTGACTGGTGTAGGCTCCACTCCGAGTGGTCAAGTGTGGTCCTGCTGTGCCAGTCCGCCGTCTGTTGGTGGCTCCCGTGATATGTTGAGCCCTGATGGAGAGCAGGTGCTTCTCTGCCCAAGAGCTGAGCTTCCTGCATGAGGGCCCAGGACCTGGTGCCCCCCTGACGGTTGATATGGGCTTTCGCCGTGATATTGTCCGTCAATGCAAGAATGTGTTGCTGGTGAATGTTCCTGTGGAATCTGTGGAGGGCCAGGCAATTTGCACGGAATTCTAGCCAGTTGATGCTGCAGGTGCGTTCTGTTCTGCTCCAAAGGCCCTGTGCCATTTTGTGATTGATGTGAGCTCCCCAGCCGGAGAGATTGGCATCCGTTGTGAGGATGATCGGAGATGGATCGGTGAAGAAGCAACCCTTCTGGATCTTTGGAGAGGTCCACCATTGGAGAGACTGACATATCTTCCTTGGCAGCACCACTCTGGATTGGGAGTGGCTGAGGCCCATCTTCTGGTGAGGTAGGAGGAACCACTGTACTGGCCTGAGATGAAGTCAGGCCCAAGGTACGATGCCTATGCAGGACACCATCTTGCCCAGGAGCTGTGACAGGAGGGCCAGAGGAACTTGACCGTGTTGAAGGATATGATGGACAAGGTCGCTTAAGCTGTGCTGGAGTTCCGGTGACAGGTAGACCCGCCCTCGCTTCATGTCTACGATGGCCCCTAGGTGTTGTAAGTGGGTGGAGGGCGACAGCTGGCTTTTCTTTAGGTTTATGGAGAAACCCAGGTCCCGGAAACATTGCAAGGTGGTCTGTAGGTTGTGATGAGCCGATGCCACTGAGGATGATTGGATCAGGATATCGTCCAGATAGAACTGCACTTGGACGGGTAACCTGTGGAGGTGCGCTGCCAGGGTCGCCAATAGCTTGGTGAAGACCCTGGGGGCCGAGAAGAGGCCGAATGGGAGGGCACGGTACTGAAAGTGTTGTCCCTGTAACAAAAGCGAAGAAATCGTTGATGAGCCGGATGGATGGGTACATGTAGGTACGCATCTGTTAGGTCTATTGATGAGAGCAGGTCACCTGGTCTGATGAATGCTAAGATGCTCTGCAGGGAGTGCATTTTGAAGCAATGATAAGCAATGTGTTTGTTGAGACGCTTTAGATCTAGGATTGCTCTCCATCCTCCTGAGGCCTTTGGAATGACAAAGAGGATGGAGTAGAAGCCCTGACCATGGAACTCTCTGGGTAACAGCTGGATGGCTTGAATCTGTAGTAGGTGGTTAATGGCGTCCCACATGAGTTGCCGTAATAGGGGGTTGTGGGAAACATGGCAGGCGATGAACCTGCTTGGTGGAGGTGTGTCGAATTCAAAGGTGAGGCCAGCTCGGACAGTGCTGCATACCCAGCTGTCCAAGGTGATCTCGTCCCATTGGTCTGCGAAGGAAGTGAGGTGGCCACCAATGGGAGGGAGGTGTCCATCATCACTTAGTATGCTTGAAGGGACGTCTGCAGGCCCCTTGAAAGGGATGTCTGGAATAAGACTGCTGCCTGCCCCTGTAAGGCTGGTACTGTTGTCTGTCCGAGCAATACTGAAAGGAGTGTTGGTTGGAAGTCGCGGGCTATTCGAATTGACAAAAGGACTGTCGTCTGGAGTGGGAAAACCTCCTGCGGTCTGATCCCTTCTTGCCCAAGGATAAGCATTTCTTCCCATCGTGTGTAACGACCAGTGCCGGTTCTAGTGAGTCCCCAAAGAGCTTAGTGCCCTTGAAGGGAGCAGAAGCCAGCTTCCACTTTGATTTCAAGTCGACCGGCCAATTCTTGAGCCAGAGAAGGCGACGCACCGCCACCATCGAACCTATGGCCCTGGCCACAAATTTTGCCGCATGAAGGGTGGCGTCCGCTGAAAGCTCCAACGCTGCAATGAGCTTATTGATATCTTGATGCATGCGCAATTCCTGGTGGTATCCTGGCCTGCAACTGGCGCAATCAGAGAAGCGACGTGCGGTTGAAGAAAGAGGCAGTGGTCAATGCTTTGATGGCCCAGGCATCCGCCTTGTGTCCCTTGCATAGTACCTGCTCCACTTTCTTGTCCTCCGGTTTGAGGGCATCTAAAGGGTCTGCAACCAAGATGCTGGAGGAAGCTAGTGCTGTTACTGGGTTGTCCACCTCTGGAGGATTCAAGGCAGTGTTGAAGGTCTCTGCAACATTATACAGCTTCTTTTCAGAATTAAGGAGTGGACGGCCCGCAGCTGGGAGCTCCTACTGCTTGTGGACCAGATCGGTGAATAACTGAGGGGCAGCCACTTCCTCCGATTTTGTAGATTGGGTGGCGAAGAGCAGTTGTTGAGCTTCTGGAATCGGAGCTGGGGTAGGGGTTGCTGCAGGGAGGGAACCGCTGCCAAGCTGCATAACAGCTTTGGCCTTATTTAAAAGTGATTTGAAAAGCGCCGGTCTGAAAAGTCCTAGGAGGTGTGACAGCTCCGAGACATCCTCGTCAGCTGACAGCAGGAGCTCCTCATCGCCTGAATAAAATGCAGACTGATCTGAATCTCAATGGGAACTAGACTGCGAGTCTGAAAGATCTGCCTCCTCTGAGATGGGGGCTGCCATTTGTGTAGGGCCAGACCCGGATTGGGAAGTTGACGGGAGAGAAGGGGTCAAGGCCGCTATGAGCTGTTGCATTTGTGAAGGGGTCAAGGCTGCTATGAGCTGTTGCATTTGTATAAGCAAGGAATGTTGCAGGGACAACATAGGAGGAGGAACTGAAGGAGAAGGGAGGGTCAGGGTCTGAGGGGACTGTTCCAGGCTCATCATGGGGGGAGGAGAGACAGTGGCCTGCTCCACCGGAACGACTCGCTGAGCCTCCTGTAGAGGTGTTTCCTGAGGGTCCGGGGAAAGGGCTGCTGAGGTAAGGGTTCCCTCGACTTCCGCTGCTGGGGTTTCAGGTGTAGGAAGTGGAAGGAGTGGCAAGGGAGACAGTATTTTGCGCCCCCTGAACCCTGCTTCTCCAGAGCCTTTGCCCACTGCTTGTCAAGGGCCCTTTGCCTACGTCAGGCATCATGCTCCTCTGCCCTGGAGGATTTCTTGGAAGTTTTTGCCTTCTTTGGCTTTGATGAAACAGAGGAGGTGTGCTTTCGTTTAGAAGTGCACTTGCGGGGGGATCGGGGATCCTCTTTGGTTTGGTCCATAATCCTTAAAGAGATGTAAAGAAAAAAATTAATGGTAAGGAACCAGAATGGAATAACTGGGTCTGCAGAAGTGTAACCAACAATAGAGGAATAGGAATAGTTAAGGTTAGCCTCAACTTAGTAAGCAAACAAAAGACTGGAGGAGCTGTGAGGCATGGCAGGAACAAGCCACCCAGGAAGGACAGCTTATAAGACAATGTTCAGGAAACTAAGTGATGGGGGATCCTGTCCACACTCCATCCAGCCGGCAAATGGTAAAGCTTACTTGCCTTTATGATGAGGCATTCCCCTTTTTTACCCCCATCACTTTTGTTCTGCAGGGGGGGAGGCTGTCCTTAACTGAGGCCTACCCAACAGGGGAGGCCTGCGTTGAACCAGGGTGTTGGTCATCCGAAGAGGACTGCTCCCCCGGGCCTTATGGGCATGGCCAATGTTGCTATGTGGCCCAGGCTGGATATACGCCCCGGTCTTGTGTTCGCCGCCTTGGGCGGATCGTCGGGATCCAGATATTAACTGCAGGCCTGGCCGTCTAAATGATGCAGGCTAGGCCCCTTAAGGCGGCCTGAAGCCCCACAGCCACTCTCAAAATGTCGGCCGCAACCAAAGATGACTGCTGCAGCCTCGAATCAGGTGAGGGGATGGCTGTGGTGAAATAGCGCTATGGTGCAACAAAAGCCAGCGCTAGAACAGTTTAAGAGGCGCCACACTCTGCCGCTGGCTGGTTCGCCCCGCAGGGGCAGATTTAAGATGGAAGGAGGCCTTGTCTAAAATAGTGATCGCACCAAAATGGCCACAGCGACCACGAGACTGGGACAAAATGGCGGCCGACCTCAACGGTGCCAAACCCCTGCCAGCAAATAAAGTGTGCCTGAAGAAGCTTGATGCCCTGCTGGATCACACAGCGTGGGCAGAGCGGTGATGAATCAGCGGACCCCGCAGCCTCGGAAGGGAGCCATGGGGCGTTGCGCGACGACTCCGTTTTCACGGGATTCTGGAAACAAGGAATTCCGGCAATCCGAGGGTCCACGGCCTGGAAGCAACTGCGGAGTGGATGCCCAGTGGTGATACAGCGATTGGCTGTTACAGCCCTTAGCAGGCTTCAAAAAGAATATCATTAGCACCAGCTGCTTGTTTTGTAATATAACTAGAATTGCAGCCACATTGAGGCTGCTGGCAAAAGGAAGGGGCGATGGTTAAACTCGCAAATGCCCTATTTCCTCAAGTGAGATCCAAGAACTCACAGGTGAGTTTTAACAGGATCAGACCATGGCCAAATTATCAGAAACAAGGAAAGCACAGAGGATTTCAAAGAATACACTTACAATAGAAATTCTGAGTCTTTCTTGAAGAGAGTGTGTGTCCTCAGTCTAAGCAAGTTGATGACTGAGTAGAAAACTGGAAAGTGGGAGGAGCTTCCCCCTATTTATACTCTTCTACTCAGTCAAAGAGAGCTAGTAAACTACAGTGACCCAATATGTCTGGATTATATTCCCACACTCAACAGAGAATGAGGAAGTCACAAATCAATTGTTTCTTTGAGAGAGAAGGCAGAATAATACGATCTGTCAAATTAACCATAAATTACTGAAGTTTCCTTGTATATATTTTTTCCTCTTTATACAAAAATGTACTGAAAAACATACTCACTGTAGACAACCCTCATTTTTCTCTATTTGAGCTTGGCAGCTTGGACAGCGTTTAGATATGAGTTTGGCCAGGTGCTTACTCTGGGCTTCCACAGTCATTCCTTCATAGAAACCACCATCATCCATCCACTGAGACATGTGACTGCAGCTGGCAGGATAGTGAGCCTGTGAAGAATCCAGAGACTGAACTATGTGGTAAATGGTCCTAAAAAGAGAAAGAGCCCCCTGCCGCCAAGTTTCATGTTAACCTTACTTCAGGAAAATTGCAGCTGAAGCAGGAGATCCAAGAGCACTTTGAACAAGCTTCTCCATAGCAAAGACCTTCCTTGCAGAGTATCTGATCACAGCCTTGAGGGTTGGTGCACCAAGTCAGGTTTGAACAGCATTCAACATAACCTCTTAGAAGGGCTTTCTCATACTGTATTAAAAATGCATGAATGTTAGCTTTGGAGTTCTCATTAAAAATATCTAGGACACATTTGTGTTATATGCGTATTATACATCTCTTAACAAAAGAAGCAGGTTTTCAATAGGTTTCCTGTTTTTTAAAAAGATAATTCTATTTAGGATAGTACCTTAATCCTAAAAGAACAACAACATTTACTAATGATGGATGCAAAAATAAACTATTTTGTTTCTGAATAATTTCTTGAGACTTATCCCTTCGTAAAACAATATTTTTCTCAATTAAGTAATATATGTTGTTACATCATTTTCTGAAGAGGACAGGCAGATAAAATGGTGTTATAAATGAAACAATCAGCAAACTCAATTAGAATAGTGCTTCCCAAACTTTTTCCTTCACCACTGCCTTAAAGTGATTTAAGAGATTGAGGGAGGAAGTGGTTTCTCTAAAAGTAGAATGTCTGTTAAATATGAATGAGATTTACAAATTAATGCATAAAATATAGAGGGGATCTTGTTCGTGTATATGTATAGATAAATTATATCCACTGGAGTAGAGGTTGACTGAATTGAGACACATTAAACTGACGGTTCACTGTAATGTAAAAAGCAAAGGAAATACAACATGTTTTTTTGTTCATATATCACTAAGCACAACTCTGGGTGGCTCACAGCAATAGTAAAACCAAAGAAAAGAAAACTAGGGATCTGACCCACAATCCCCAATATAGCAAACCGAACAATCCTCAGGCTCCAGCCTCATTTTATCCCAGCCTATAGAAGAAAAGCCAAATCTCTGCAGCTTTCCAGAGAACTAAAAGGATGGGAGCCTGCCAGATCCCAGGGGAAGGATGTTCCACAAGGCAGGGGCTGCTATGAAAAGACATTTTATAGGACCCATTAGATACCAACCTTTAAGGGACAAGACTCAGGGGAAGCCCTGCCTGTGTAGCCTGGCGAAGCATACAGACAACCTCAAGGAGGAGTAGTTCGGCATATAATCTTGCCCTCTGCCATGTATGGCTTTAAAGGTAGTAACCAGCACCCTTAATTGCACCAGAAAAGAGTTGTACTAAGAGACAGTACAACTCTAATAGCAACTATATAACATGGGTGAACTGAGAAGGTGTCTAACACTGTGTAAGCTGTCACATTCTGGAGCTAATTATATATTCAAGGTTTAATGCCATGTAGAACAGAGGCCCCCAACCATAAAGGCTTGGCGGCCTGGTGGGAGGCGAGAGGGGAACCAGACCATGTAAGCGGTGAGATGGCACACATGCATGCATACCAGCCTGCCACTCACACAACTCAAGCTGTGCATTTGTGCAGACCAGCCCACTGCTTGCTCAGGTTGAGCTATGTGTGCTATGCATGTACGCCATCTTGCCGCTCACGTGGCCCGGTTTCAAACAAGCCAGTAGTGGTCCACAGTTTGGGGTTTTGGAACCCCTGATGTAGAGCACATTGCAATAGTCCAATCAGAAATTATGTAAACTAAGGTATTGTACTGTTTATTATTTAGAACCAATACCATTCCTGTGGCAAAGGAATAGTGTACAGATAGTCCTTAACTTATAACCGGTCATTTAACAACTGTTTAAGATTCCCAAGAAAAAATATTTATGACCCATCTTTGAAGTTAGAACTACAGCAACGACCTGATCACATTTCTGGTGCTTGGCAATCTGTTCACACTTACAATTGAGTGGCAAGCATCCTGCAATCATGTAATCATCACTTGAAATCTTGGCCTGCTGATTTTCTCAGACGGTCAATGTGAAGCCAGCAGAGAATGGATGCAAGCGCCTGAGGAAGGATTTCCCCCTCCCTTCCTTATAGGAGAGTGGAACACTTGCAGGAAGCTGAAGAAAGGAAGCGTTGGGACGCAAGCTTCTTTTCTCCAGCCCAAGCCCAGAGTCCTCCCACCCCCTCCATTCTGTGCAGAAGGTAGCTCCAGTGCTGGGCAGGAGAAAAAACACTGACATCCAGAAGAACTGAGTTTCTTTCCAGCCCTTCTACTGAAACAGTGTGATAGCTGTCCCAAAGGTGCTTTTTCAAGAGGCAACTGTGCTTTCTGGGTTTTTTTTAAAGGCTGAGAGCTGAAGAAGCTTCTTGGATGAGAAGTGAAATGTCTTCAAAGAAAAACCAGAAAGTCCAGTTATCTCTTGAAAAACAGCACCTTTGTGACAACCATGACCTGGATGATTGAGAATCTCCATAGACATTGTGATTGTTAGTTTTCCAGGCAGAAAGTTAGCAAATGCACTGTTTTTGAATAACAGAAAAGCTCTTTCCAGCCTTTCCTGCTTTCAGAAACTTTCTGAGCTGGTGTTCTTCTTGCAGTTGTTCGTTCCTAAGGCTAAAAAAAGACTCTTTCTAACATTCAGAAGCATCCTGTTCCCTAGCCTTCTGCCTGGAAAACTAACAAATACAATGTTTCTGAGGCAAGAGATGCTGAAAAAATATACATACACACTCCAGTAATACATTTTAGTGGATTATATCTATATCTTAATTTTATTTTTACTATAAATATACAAGAGACAAAGTACAACAGTATGCAAACCCAGTATATACAGATAAAAAAATGTTTTATCTTTTACTTGGTTTCGTATATGAGTCTCTACAAAGTCATATACCAAGTACTTTGACCAAGTACTCTTTAGATTACATCAGTACTCACTGCACAAGGAGAATAGATATCTTCAGAGCAAAATTGCTTCAATTATTTTAGAAAGATTTAAGGTGTTTTTTTTAATCTGCAGATAGTCCTCACTTTATGACAGGTCACCTTTTGAAGTTACAAGGGTCTCAGAAAGGGTGCTCTAAGGCCCATAAATCACTTTTGGCTGTCATAAAACATTGTGCCATGATCAAGTGACCATATTTCAGGTACTTGGCAGCAGGCTTACATTTACAACTAGTTGCAGCATCCCAGGGTCCCGTGATTGCAACTTGCAATATTTTTTGCCACTTCCCCATTGGATGTGCTGGATTTCTTAATGACCATGATGGTTATAGGAAGATGATGGTTTGCCTGACCATGGTGATTCGGTTAACAATGATAATAAAAATGGTCATAAAATCAAGTCAGGTCCAAAATTCTGAGCCCAATTGTGGACATTAAGCAATAACTACCTAAGTCAAATACAGCAAGGGAGTTTCTACTAATGTGAAATTTAGCATACCTAGCATAATGGATTAACAGCTTAACCTTCTATGACAACTTTCAGGCTTCAAGACATAGGAAGCATCCACTCATAAGAACAAAATTCCTTTCTGGAGAGGACTGGTCAGTTTTTCAATCAGCTAAAGCCTGCTTTTTATAATTACCCTGCTTACCTTGGCAATGACTTCTTTGGAGGAAATGATAGAGCGGATAAAGGCAGTAGTGGGCTGTGCAGGGCAATCAGAAATGGGACAAGTGCAATTCAGAATCAGGTTTTGTTCAATCCGAGTAGTCAAGTATTCATTCCAGCAGGACTAGTTAAGAAAAAAATAAAAATAAAAATAGAAATGAAGGAAAAGAAAGAAATATGGAATATTTCAACTGCAGTTTATCACAGATTGTAAAAGAAAATGCTACTAATTATTTGAGAATAGGAATGAAAACCAATTCTAAATATTGACAATGTTCTTGTATAGATATGAATAAAGTTCACAGCAACCCACAAAGATGCATTAAGCACAAGATGAATGTTTCAGGCTTCCAGAGGAAGATGGCAGAGTAATACACTACTAAGGCGACAGAATGAAAGCAACTGCTCCCCCTCCCAATACCTATTGTCACAGTAGTAAAGAAGTTCTTACCTTACAGCAGAAGTGCGTACAACACAGAAGAGGCAGATCGTGTGTTTCACTCAGAGGATTCACACATACTGGACAGTGGGTGACAGGGCTTGAAGGTGGCTGAGGATTTCGCACTTGCAGCCCTGAGAAAAACAGCACCGACTCTTGGTCTTCTGTGTATCGCTGAATCAGAACATCCACATTCCACTTACAGTGTATCAGCAGATGTTGAGCTATATCTGCAGTCACGCTTAGAGTATCTGACACCTTCTCCACTGTTTGGGTCATCAGCAACTCAACTTCTTCTTGATTCATTGTACGTCCCATAGGCAAGAGGACTGTCTCCATCAGAACCTGTTCTGTGTCAAGGCCAAAGGTATCCAATCTGACAAGAAAAGCCTTATCAAGAACAACAACAACAACAGATTGCTTTCACTTTCTACTGTATATGCACAGCACATTAACATACAGCATTACCTTTTGGTTTTATCTGTCCCAGAAGTGATCTTCGATTTTTGGCAATTAATGTTTTGAAAAATGAGCTGGGCTTGACCCCGATGAGGTGTGGTGGGCTCTGCTGAAATGTACTCCAGGATATGTGGGTTATCCTCCTGGCGTTGGATGTAACCTTGACTCAGCAGATGCAGGATGCAAGAGAGGACATCTGTACTACTACAGCAAAAGTTCAAAAATTTCAGGGTACTGCCAGATTCCCGTTTCTGGCAGGCATCGATCACCTGAACAAGGTAGAAAGAATGAATGAAGAAAATAATACTTTTGGCTGCCAACTGAGCTCAACAAGAGGCTTAAGTCTTTGTGTTCCATACCTTAAATACCAGGTTGTCAATATGCATCTCTTTCTCTGCCTTCAAGATCTGGACAAGGAGACAGCAAATGGTATTCCTCTTCTTCTCCAGAGCACAGCCCTCATTTTCTTCCACATTCAAATACATCTGTTTGGGCAAGAGCCATAGGCGCTGACCAGATGCCTGGCTTGGTATCCCCTCATTCAGCCTCAAAAGACCTGGCAGTCAGAGAAGACAGGGACTGAGCAGAGCTAAGATATTTTTGCCTTCCTAAATCCAGCTTCATGCTGTGACACATGACTAGGAAAATTATTTTAAATTCATCACTAAAGTTGAAATGAAGCTTCATCATTGAGTCATGAAATCAACTAAAAGCTTATTTAATGATTCTGTTGTAAAGAGATTAAGATTAAATATATTATATAGATAAATTAAAGTCATAATCCCATCTGAATTTTCAGGCCAATTTGCATATTCTCAATATCCCCTCTCCTTTTACAGGAATGTCCTCTCTACTTACTCTGCCTCTGGGTGAGGATCCCATTCTCCTTTGTCAGAGGTTTCAGGGCATGACTTAGGAGGACAGGGGAGAGACCTATAACTTCTAATAGCGTGTCCACAGAAACTTCCTATAACCAATACAAGAAAAAAATAAAGTTAAGCATTTAAAAAAGGGACACAAAGAAGAAAGCCCTTAAAAAAGGGACACAAAGAAAAAAGGGACACAAAGAAGAAAGACATCTAGTCTTTATCCCCTACTGTAAAGAATATTGCAAATTCAATAGCACTTCCAATCTGAGACCCTAACATATTTACAGGGATATGTGCTACTGACAAAGGGAAGAGCCCCTCATAATTTCCCAGTACAGAGCAGAAAGAATCAATCCAGAATCACCAATGGTTCAACACAATTATCCCATTCAGAATAACTCAGGTCATACTGAGATTATAACACTACAGAAAATGTCGGGATACTATCTTTTTCAGACGAGGCAATCTCATTGAAAGGGATTCTATACAACTGTCTGCATCTTTATTTATTTTTAATTCTCATATTTTTATTGTCTTTATAAACTATATCAGTAAATAAAAGACAACAGAACCCTAAGCTACCTCCAGCCTAAATCAGCAAATTAGCTGGCTGAACACAAGCTGATGAACAAAACTCATCGATCCAACATTATGCCACTACACTCACCTTAATCAGGAAGAAAACATCATTATATTATGAAAAGGACAAATTATATAGATCTATACCAAACAAAAATCCAAATAGAGCATATTCAAACCGAATTCCCTATCACTGATACCTCAGTACAAAACAAACCCTTGGGAAATGCAAGGATATGCATTTCCATTTTTCAATAACATGCTTTCTCTTCCACAAGCCAGAAACAGGGAAAAGAAATGGAGACACTAAATAACAATTATTCTATTCCTAGCCCAATCAATGTCAATAAAACTAAAGCAGATGGATAAATACTAAGTACAGGTATGAAGCAACTATGATGTCAATGAATAAGAAAAGGTAGTCAGGACCTCTGCATGGTTGAAGCACAGAAGAATGTACATTTGCAGGGTGGACACCTGCAGGATGTAGCCTTGGTACTTTAGCTCAGCATGACCCAGCCATGTCCACTGTAAACGCTGTGGCTTTGTATGTTCCATCCCAAAATGGCTTCGGCCTAAAAGAGATGAAAAAGTCAGTCAGAGAGAAATACACTGAAAGCTCACTAAAACATTTCTATAAGCCCTCAGTCTCAGGCATGGCAATTATTTAGATATTGCAAACTCTCCCTTTTAAGATGGCAATAATAATCATATAAGCCAATAATGATAATCCCATCATCTAATGGGATGCAGAAAGCATACCTTCACTATCACTAATCAATAGTGTTGCTCTCTGGAGGAGCATTCTCCTTGAGATTCTTATGCCCCCATTCTGAACCTATTCTAAAAAATCTTTAAAACCTGGGGTTTTTTTCCTCTCAGATCTCAAGACAGCATGATGATGTGATCCTCAATAGTACTCTTGCTATGAATAAATGCCAACTTTTTTGTGTTGCTTCATATTTTGATAAATTATTTTTATCTGCTTCTAATATTACAAATAGTTTGTTTTGAATTGGGGAGCTTTACTATAAAATTTAATTAATTAAATCATCTCATGGTCACTGACTACATTACGTATCTCTACTAATGGAGGGGAGTGGGCAACAGTATGCTGGTGTGCAACAGAAGTTGTAAATAATGATGGTAAGTTTTACATCCTGCCATTATTCTATATAATTAAAGGTGGGGTTTTTTTGCATAATATTTCTCTCCCGTTTTCGCTCCAGTAACAACTCTGTGAAGTAGGTTGGGGTGAAAGAATGACTGTTTTTTAAATATGAAAAAAAATGATAAGAATAAGAGAAAATTTAAGATATGCAAAACATTGGCAGAATGACAGTAATCCATTGTGAGAAATAAGTATCAAAAAAATGAAAAAGGGGGTGAGTGGAAAACTATGTTTCACCTACTTTGTTATATAAATGTTGATACATCTGAGGGAAAAAGTTTAATGAAATGAGAATAGATTAATTAAGGAGTTTGTGAGGCAAACAAGAACAGTAGGTGTTGAATGAATGTTGACTGAATACAAACTAAATGACCAGTATGAAAATGTACAGTGGTTTGGTTACAAAGAGAATGAGGATTGAAGAGCAAAACAGATATATAAAGAGTTAGGTCAAGAAGAAAGGGAAACTTGGTGGCAGCCATCCATCATTTCTCTTTTTAAGAATATTATTTGGATCTTTTTGGAACTACAAACATTATTATAAGTAAACCAAAGGTGCTTTTTCAAGAGGCAACTAGACTTTCTGGTTTTTCTTTGAAGGTGTTTCGCTTCTCATTCAAGAAATTTCTTCAGCTCCAATTTACCAATGAAAGAATAAGACAGATTAATTTCACAATTGAGGTTTTGAAAGAGAAAGTTCCAAGAACTGAAATCACTTCTACCAACAGAAGTATTGGAACAGGCAAAATGTCTTCAAAGAAAAAACAGAAAATCCAGTCGCATCTTGAAAAAGCATCTTTGGGGCAGCCATGATCTGGATGACTGAGAATCTCCATAGATATTATAAGTAAATATTATGCCAAATAACAGTGTACACTTAATTAAAATTTCCTGTTCTTTTTAAAAAAAATCTCTAATCATCTCTAGTTTAAAACAATAAAATGAGGCAGGCACAAAACTTGGAAAGTGCCAAGCAATATTCCAGTGAGGTTAGCCATGTTGAAAATTTAGGGTCTAGACAACTCTGCACTTTATAGTTATCCTAACTAAAGATGATTTTTCCTTGTCAATTGGCTACTATGTACCTTAGTCCTATAATTGAGCAGTTCTTCCAGAGATAATAAATATTTATGATGGCCTCTCTAAAAATCTACTGCAACTTCTTTAGCAGAAATCTAAACTAGTAGCTTCCAGGATTGTGAACCCTCCCTGATTATAAAGTCTCTGAGTAAAACTTTTTGTTTGCTTACCAACAACTACACCAGGATTCAGTGGGACCTATCAAGAACACTCCTTTCTAACCCAATTTGGATTCAGGATATACTCACTCTGGGTATAGAAGTCTGCAAACTTTTTCAGCTGCTGACTAAGGGAGGATGGGAAAAATTTGGCAGGATCTTCCAGGTAACAAAGGGGAGAGATGGTCCAACAACGTGGGGACAAAGCCAATACCTTCACTTCTGCCTCTTCCTCTTGAGAAAATGGATTATCTTCCATCATCTGGGAGCAAAACAGATCCAGTATCAATTTTGTGACTAACAACAGGATGTTCTTGGAAGCAATCAACCAAACAGAAGAGACGTGAGAAGACAAACAAACTTTTAGTTCAGAGAACTACTTTTGCTTTAACTTGGTTCTCTTAGCCTGCTCACCTCATTTTCTTCCTCCTCCTCCTCCTCCTCCTCCTGGTTTCCTTGCTGATCTAGTTCTAGCAGATGCTTGTCCAACTGCTGCAACTGGAAAAGATGAAACTGTTGCTGCTGCACCTCCATCTCACTCAAGTTCTTCAGCATCTGTTGAGGGAAACGGTTGGGGAAGCAGATCCCAATGTGCTCCACTACAGCAGATTCCAGCCACGTCTTCCCTTGAGACAGAAGACGATCTCCTAGATAGTATCTGGAGAAGCAAGGTGTTCAAGGTGAAATTCAAAACAAGGGTCCACCATCAGCCACGCTTATTCTCACAGTCCTTAAGAGTGTGCCTGGAGATATAGGCTTATTTGATTCGTAAGGAGGTCCCTTCAAAGTACAGCTAGTTCTCAGCTTACAACCACAATTGTGCCCAAAATTTCTCTGGTTAAGCAAGACAGTTCTTAAGTGAGTTCTGTCCCCTACGACCATTCTTAGCTCAGTTGTTAAGTGAATAACTTGAGTTGTTATGTGGTTAACTTTTATTAACTGTTAACTGAATTTGAATTCCCCATTGATTTTGCTTGTCAGGTCACAAAAAGTGATTTACATATGGGACCAAGGACACTGCAACCATCATAAATACATACCAGTTGCCAAGTGTCCAAATCTTGATTGCATGACCATGGGAATGCTGTAACAGTTGTTAAGTGTGACAAAAGATCAAAAGACATTTTTTCAGTGCCATTGCAACTTAGAATAGTCACTAAGCAAATGGTTGTAAACTGACAACTACACCTGTATTCCTTAAAACAGAGCCATATTTAAGTTCTTGAAGAGATCTTCATCCAGATTGAAGGACCAGCAAGATGCTTTATCATTAATGCCAAAAAGCTTCCTACCTGAGACCTGTCTACTCTGTTAGTAAAAGTAGTATATTCATCTTTCCCTTCCTTCTTCCTCTCCACAAAATCCTCACCGGTAGAATCGCTCAAAAGTGTTGGCCAACTCCAGATCTGCTAGGAAAAGGACGGGTTCCAGGCTCTGCTGTAGGCACTGAAAGGTCTCCACGTTACCCGAATCTGCCCAGCTCTGTTGGATCCACCGGTCAATGTAACGGGCAAACTGCTCACTCACCTGGAAATCAGATTAATATGTTACTTGCCAAACATTTATTTAACATACATTTCTTTCTGTCACAAATTTGGAGTCTCCAGCTGTACATCTCGTTTTATGGAAATATCTACCTGATCTCTGACTTACATGCATGGCGGTCAGGAAGGAGAGCTGCAACAAGCCTCCAGAGAAACCATGGCATAAGGCCAGCATGAAGGAAATCTGTTGTCCAAAAAGTTCCTCCATGGCAGTTCGGAGGCGCTGGTAGGTTCTGCAATATCGTTCCACAAAATCAGGGGCCTGCCAGGAGGACTCCAAGAAACATTTCACCTGGACAAGACAGAAGAGGCACAGGGAATATTTCAACCTTTTTAAGCTCAATGGGATCTCACCTGAGGAAGTTTTGTTAAGAAAGTCTTAACAATTCTTCATTGGAATCAAGCAAATTTCACACCCAACTGTTATTTATCCAAGATGTTCCACCTACTATTTTAAATAATTGTCTAAAAGCCATCAGGAGTCATGTGCTGGAAATTTAACAAACCTTTCTATCTAGCTTAGTAGATAACGAAGTTGGAATAGACATACTCTTTTCACCTGAGAGCTTGATTTCATATCAGCCTCTCTTTGAAGCCTCAGTGCTTCTGATATAGTTCTCTAAAGATGCCTTAACTTGTACCATGAATTCTAAAAACACATGAATGATGAACTGGCTAATAGCTTGTGATAGAAGATACCAGTACAAAGACCCCAAAGTCTGCATTAATATCACAATTCCACACGTCATGCATGCGTTCATCCTCTTGTTACTGGACACCACTTTTCAGCCATCCTTACCTGCTGCTGTACTACATCTTTCCAGCACTGTGTGATGCCTGTCATCCCATAGGGTTTATTCACTGCTGGCTTGATAACTCCTGAGCTTGATTCCTTGTTCTTACCATTCTTCCCATCTGCAAATTGCATGTTACACAATATTAGAGAACCTTACAAATCCCTAGTTTTTAGTATGACACAACAACAATCCTTAAAGCACATGTCAAATTGACTCTCCTGAACAGGTGGAATTCTACCACTGTTTCTCATAATTCAGTCTGTTCAACATAATTCAGTTTATACGATTGTACAACAAATGGATATTTGGTGTTCCTTTAAAATGATTAGAATTAGAAACCCATTAGAAAAGGGGTTTTTCAGACACTAGATAAGTTCAGGTTTTTGGCTATACCCAGAGTATTTGATATGGGAAACACAACCGTCTCTCCAAAGATACTGGTTTTCACATATTCTTTGCATTCTATTAAATTCAAAATAGAAAGAAAGGAAGATAAAGGGAGGCAATATTTTACATTATTTCCCTCTCAGACTGTAGCTAGGAAGATTTCTGGGATAGCGAGCTACTAGAATTCCCAAATATCTGTCTCCAATTTCCTAAATTGTTTACAACTTTTCTCCAATCAATAATTCCATGCCATCAATCTTTACAGTATAATCTTATAGATGACATGTGTTCTTGTCAGTATGATCATATAATATATCCAAGGGGGTACACCCTTTTGTTACCATTCTGTCAACACAGGAAGAAGGACTTGCCTCTTTTTCATTTATTTTCCCCAAAGGAGGATACTCACTTGTTTTAACAGGAGGCTTCAGTTCTTCAAGTTCAGGGCCAGCAGAATCCACATGCACTAGCAAGTGGCTCAGGCGCCGAACACGGGAATTAAAGATGGAGGCTCGGCTCATGGAATTCTTGGCTGCATCCAGATTTTCCAAGTATTGGGTTAGTAACCATGACATGGGGCTTATGCCACTAGAGTCTGGAACGATAGAAAGACAGTTAACACATCTGCTTGGAATGGGAAGGGATAAGCAAGATCTGGTTATTAAAAGACATGTGCAAGGAAACAACCAGTACCTGGAGAGGTGATACTCTGCACCAAGGGAGTAATCAGAGCCTCCCAACAGGTCTTGCCTAGAGCCTGGGCAGCCTCATCATCAGGAAGGAAGCGATTGGCAAATACTTGCTCATGGCGCAAGGCACTGTTCAATCTGCAGTAGGAAAAAGATGCAGCTTATTTGGATTGGAACAAATACATTCCATAATGTTTAAAAATAAAGGAATACGGTGAAGAGGCAAGTACTTAGATACCACGACACATTGGTTATCTGTTGTGAGTCACATAAATCACTTAGGTGAGACGGGTGATCATACAAATCAAATCATTAATATTAAATATTAATGATAGCATCTGCCTATCCCAGGTCCTTGGGAAGGACTCAACAGATGAACTAGAATACCAAATTCAGTCTAAATAACTGACTGACTGTGCGATGAACGATAATAATGCATGGAGTTGCAACCAAGGCAAAAGTCAGATAAACAAAATCTAAGTTTGGGGAAGAAATGTAACTTCAGAAAGTGCCAAAACATAAAGGGAGGAAGGGAGGAAGGAAAAGCATTCAGACTTTACAAGATTCTGTTACTGTACCCTTTAAAAACAGTAGCGTTCAGAGTCCTATTTTGATCTAACTTGAAGTGCTGACACAAATTAAAGAGAAGGAAAATAAGTATCTTGGGAATATTGGCCTGTAGCAGTGCTCATTTCTTTCATTTGCAAAAGCCAGCTCTTGGATAGACCCTGATACCTATGACAGCCCTGAGGAAAAGGACAAAATAATTATATCAGAAGAGACCTGACCTGTTGAAAAGTTGCAGCAGTTGCATCCGATCTTCTAAGATTTCCTGGCACCAAGTGTGTGCCTTGGTGGTATAAAAGAGATATGTACGCCGGCACAGCTGCTCTTTGAAGATGGGCCAGAAAGTGGGCTTGGGACCTAGCACCTCAATGCCACGCACACGTGTGTCAATGCCACCCTGTAAATAACACAGTTTTCTCCATTGGGGAAATACTTTTCAAATAACTCTCTGTCAGCTGTTTTTCAAGGATATTTTTATTTAATTTGCAGAGCATTCAATTTTTACAGTTGAACAATGCTTCTCATATAACAAAATACTGTTTTTTTTCTAACAAAAAACCAGTATTCTAGCAATTAGAAAATTGTAATAACCTATTTTTGCAGGAGAGCAGCTATTATGTTTTTAAAAACAGGTTTTTATGTATGAACTGTGCAATAAAGGAATGCCAGGAGGTCAATATTTTCAAAAGAAAAAAACCCTAAAGAAAATAAAATTCCATACAAAAAGGCAGCATAAATCGTGATTAAGTTGAAAAGAATTTGTCATTCATCATATCATATAGCAAAATTGATATCTTCTCGGGCACTCATGCAATTATAATTCACATAGCCAATGAACCTATTTTCTCTAAGAAACATAAGTAAGTGTCAACTTGCTGTTTGGAAAATGAAACACTTATGAAAAGCCTCGTTAAACTGAGGAAATATCTATTTTGCTGACGGATTTATAGCAATGTGTCAAAAACTATTGCAATGGTCAAGCACAGCTCTTTAGTCTTTGCTTTGTTTCAAAAAACAACATTCAGACTTACCTGTTGACAGCGCTTAATTTTGATCTGTATAATTGGCCAGAAGCGTCCCATATTCTCCAAAAGAACTACCCTGTTAGCTGTAGGTAAGACATTCACCTGTTAGAAAAAGAGCAAAAGTTTCAGCAGGATAAGAAATGCAAATGGAGACCACAACCTGCTGTTTTGTGCCAAAGAAAATCACAAATCAAGTATGTACTGTCCACAGATGCAATGAATTAATGTGATTCTTTTCTCCACCACATAGATAAAAGTATGACAGGTTATAACGTTCACCCTATAAGAACAGCATAAATGCATCTAGTAGGGCAGGAAAAGAGGGCACACCTTTAAGTCTGAAGTTACAAAGATTGTAAATACAAAACCAAACAAGCCTTCTCCATTCAAGTGAAATTTTTAGGGACAGGAAGAACATCATCCATTATCAACAAAGGATATCCCTTTAGTCAAGAACTGGGAGATTTCTCTCAATTATTTCTGAAGGCAGCTTAGAACAAAAACAGATATATATATAAAACACATCTGATTAAATCTTCTCTACCACCAACACCCCTTCAATTATATTTGCAAACTCTATCCTCTGAGCCTAGCATTAACACTGAGAATCATATAAAAACTTTCAGTAAAACCATCATAAAAAGTTTAGGACTACATGTTGAACTATATGTTGGTATTTAAAACACAGCAATAATGCAGCCCCATCCTTATTTAATTGAACAATGGAGAGGGGGATCCTCTTGCTTGCAGAAACTCTTGGTTATTTCAATTTTTAACAGATGTCAAGTTCCAGGAAAAATGAGTTATAAATTACAAGAATATATTTTCAGTAGTGAGGCATTAGAAAAGCTGACAGATATGATTAGATGTCTAAGTCTAAGAACAACCAGAGCAAACATTAAGTATATGTGTACAAAATCCAAATGTACAGGAGAAACTCGGAAAATTAGAATATTGTGCAAAAGTTCATTTATTTCAGTAAATGCAAGTTAAAAGGTGAAACTAATATATGAGATAGACTCATTACATGCAA
>JAEANM010000950.1:0-28231 GCA_017656035.1 Myanophis thanlyinensis
CCAATTAAAATCAAATTTTGGAATATTAAAAATAACAATTTAAAATTCCAGCCAATAAAACCAATTAAAAACCAATTTAAACCCCCCATAATCGATATTACTAGGCCAGACCGGCTTGTTGAAACAGAAAGGTTTTTAGTGCATGCTGGAAGGTCTATAGGTCCGTGATGGTCCGGATCTCCAGGGGCAGTTCATTCCAGAGGGAGGATGCCCCACGCAGAGTAGGCTCTAAACCTTGGGGCTGCCAGATGACATAGTCCTGGCAATGGAACCCCAAGGAGGCCCGCCCTGTGGGAACGCACGGGTCGGCAGGAGGCTGACGGTGGCAACAGAATAATGCATGCCTACCTTTCCTTTCTCCCACCCAAAATTTGTAAATTTTTTTGCCAAGCACTTCTTTATTTTGCAATTGGTTTTTGCATGAAGGGAAATGCATATACATTAAGTTGAATTCAATGTTTTTTTGATTCCTGGCTTGGAGATTTCGGGACTGGATGCAGCAGTGTTATGATTGGACGTGAGATGGCAGCACTAAGTGGTCAACCAGATTGCACAAAAAACAGCCCATCCCACAGTGCTGTCTGGGTCTTACAACTTCATGTACACTCTTGTATTATACACATAAACAAACTTATTCAAACCAGCTCTAAAGCTAAAAAAATATTCACCTATAACCACAAGGGAGCAGTAAAGAATAAAGGAACATGGATTAGTAGTCCTATGGGTTGTTGTTTTTTTAAAGAAATAAATTGCTGGGGTGTGGCCTTAGCTCTTCCAGAGTTTTGATTGGCTTGAAAAGGTGATTCTTCTAATAGGCTGAAACAATTTCTTCATATTACTTAAGAGTTGACTGCTTTGTCAAGTGTAAAGATAGTGAGACTTGTTCCAAGTTGATTTTGGAGTTAGTTGGTGCCCTTAAAGGTAAGTTCCTTGTGCATTTATGAACTTATGACAAAGGATATTTGTTTGTAAGGATTCTTGTGTATTTGAAAAAGAAGATTCATGTGCATAAGAATTAGCCTCAGTTTTTAATTTGACCTTAGTTTAAGGAAGTGAGGATTATTTAATGTTTATTTCTTTATAACAAAAGGACTTATCTGTTGTTTTTAACTACCTTCTATCTGTGCTATTTATACTGATAAATATATAATTTGTCTTTAATTTAACAACAAATTTTGTTGTTTCAATATTAGTATATCAAACAATTCCAAAGGTTTAAAAATCAGCTCTGGAATAACTTCTTCTTTTCTAGTAACGCCAAGGCTACTGAAGGTGAGGTTGTAGGGGAAATGTCTCTCCTTTAGGCTTACGTATCAAGACCATTTTGTCACTTCCATTAATGCAACGGGAGATTCAGCAATTTAACTTGTGAAAAAAGATTGACATGATAGTTGATCAGTAACTGAATATGAATCAGTACTGTGTTGTTGCTGATGTAAAAAGTCAAATGTTGTTTTAGATTTTATAATTATAGTTTTTAGAAGATGATAGGGGGAAAGTGTTTGATTTTATTTGAATAGTTTTGTTTTATTTCTGTACTGGCCAGATCCAGGCCTTGACTACTTGCACCAGTCAAACAAACTGGAACAGGTTCAAGGAAGGGCAACAAGGGTGATCAAGAGATTAAAATTAAGTCCTAACAACAGAGATTAGTGAAATTGGGAAAAATTTGGCCTTAAACTGAGAAGATACAGATGATGCAATAATACTTGAAAAAGGCAAAACCTGCTTTTTTGAATGACTAAAAAAGTGGTTCTAACTAAATGTTGGAAGGAAAAATCTTAATAATAAGAACAATTCAGTATTGTACCAAATACTGAAGGTCAAGAGGATGCTAGACAAGAGTATTTTGGAGATATTTTAATGTGGATTATGACAAGAAGTGGGAGTTGAGCTCTTTTCAATTCTATACTGCCAGTGCTGTCCTGGGACAATGGCATCAATTGGCTTCTGCTATAAAAGCCATCAGGTGAAGGGGAAAAAAAGTAGTGGATAAAGTCTTATTTCCTTTTAACTTGTCACATCTTTCTAGTGCGCTACAGAATGGATATTGATCTTAATAGTGTCTAAAAAGATTTTAATATAGACCAGAGTTCCATATGTTGAAGCTCAGCTTCTATAAATATAGTCAATGTCGCTCCAGCCAGAAATGATGTGAATTATGGGCTATTGGCCTTTTAGGCCAACACTCTTTCCTGCTTTTAGATCAATAAATAACCTTCTTACTCAAATATTGCCCAACAATCTCCATATAATAATAAAATTTGGAATAGGCTTTTACCCTCAAAGAAACCCCTTTGAACGTCACACAGAGACTTTGTAAATTACCAGGCCATAAATTGAAATTTGTGTCCACATTTTTGAATATTGGTTGGGTTTAGTTCTCTAAAAGTTTCTTGACTTGTTTGTTAAGTTCTTCATTATTTGTTTTTTACAGCTATCAAAATGAGCTGCTTTTCATTCCTGAAGGTCATGATGATTTTGTTTAACTTAGCCATATTTGTGAGTATTTACCTTTTTTTTTCTATAAATAAGCAGTGAGGTATTTTGCATTTTTATAAAAGAATGAGTGGATGAGAGAACCTTTTTCACCTTCTTTTAGCTCCATGTCTGTATGTTTAATAGATATGAAACAAGATATATTTCAAGTTGAATTCCAAAGTCAAAGCGAGTCTGAATAAACATATTTAGAATTCTAATAAAGGGCAGATTAGACAATCAAGTTTATTCTTCTCTACAAAGAGCATATCAGGCAGGTATCAGTTTACATAATTAGCATGTTTATGGTAAGTTATGTCTTTATCTTACAATTAATCTCTGGTGATCACATGCTGTAATAACCTTTGCCAACTTGGTTCTACCAGTCAACTATGAAGAAACAAGTGAGCATATAAAAAATGCAGCATGTGAATAAACATTGGATATAATAATATATGTGGTAGGAGATGATCGCAACTACAATATAAGTATAATCCCTGGTTAGCAAATAGCAGCTTTCTGGGGGGCAAGTTGGTGTCAGTTCTTGGGAAAGAACACATAACACATGTAGAAGGATCAGCATCCGAATTTCCTCTCCCTTAGTCGTAATTTTACTATTGTTTTGTCTACTTGGCCCATAAATTCATGGTAAACATATGGTTTTAGAATTATAGTCTTAGAAGTTATATGATCATCAGGCCTCTTCAAGCCTGTATGTTATGGCTTCTAGTGACTTGCATCAGTGAAGCTGAAGTTTGCCTGCAAATATTAGTTAGTTACGTCAGCTCACAGAATAAACTATGTCAAAATAGCATGAAACAGTCATTTAATAGTATGGTTGGATTGTAGGTAATATTTTCTGAGTTTCTAGCTGTTTTCTGGGACTGCAATATCGGTAGAACAATTAGAAGGATTTCTGTGTGGGGTTTTTTTTTAGGCTGTATTACAAGTAGTCCGTCTAAGGAAATATGCTTTTCTGCAAAGAAAGGCCAAGCCTCAAATTGACAATGGAGGACTTGAGCACAATTGTGGCTCAAGATAATGGTAGTCATTAAAATCTATTCATGTTTCTCGGACAAACTGAGTCAGGTTTATGGTTTCTGGGGGTGTGGCATTGATGTCATAATTGTTCTATGAATGTTATTTCAAAAAACAGCATAGCCGTCTTTCTCTAATGTTCTCAAGGAAGTCTTGAATGTCAATTTGAACCAATAACTTTAGCATACAACTAGTGTCAAAGCTTGAAGAATGAGCAGTTGCTCATTCAGCTCTTGCTAAACATCCTGTGGCTATATTTGAAGTAAACTCTGTGAGATGGCTCAGATATATATAGTGGAGACCAATGAGGTCATAAAATTGTTAAGAATCATAACAAGGGGCATGCTATCTTTCAGAGGCCAGGAATCACAAGTGACCTTCTTTGGAAGGAACTGTATTCCAGGTATGGATGAAATGTGATACATTTAAAGTTTTTCATGGTCTTTTATAGGATAGTTTGAAGGGAGAGCAGTGAGAAACATCACTGGGCTATTTTTAGGATCAACATTACAGTGGTCTTGCCTCAGATGGTGAAGGATTGAGTCTCAAAGGGTACCACTGATTTTAGTAGTAGTAGTACATGTAAAAAAATATTCCTTGAAGTGTGAAAAGAATTAGCGGCCATGGCTGGGCCCTAGGATTGCAGGTCTATTTTTTTCTGCACTTAATTCTACAAATGTGTATTCTTCCCATTTGCAAAGGGCTCTGAACTGCTAAAAGGTAAAAAGATTGGTGTTTATGCCATCTCCTACAATCCCCCCAAAAGGATTATATAAAGCAAGTAAGTAGTGCTTCTGTATATTGTGCTGAAAGGAAGGAATGCAGTTTGAGGTTAATATTTGGATGTTTCTCCTCTCCCTCCTGTCCTTGCTGCTTACCAGGAAACTGATCTGACTATGAAAATCAAAATGCAAATAAGAAAAAAAATGATATAATTTTTTATTTGGTGCTATAATTAAGCATGGAGCAAGAGCTATTCCCCCCGCCTCCCAAGAACAATGGTTAAGTAGGTAGGTTGGCCTCAGAGGAAGATGGCCCTCAATCACCCAATGGATTTCCATGGTTGAAGAAGTAGGGAGTCTCTTCACTTCTTTTCCAACACCTTAACCACTAGCCCATACTTGGCTTCTGCACACTAACGATATGGGGAACAATATAAATTAATGTCTGAGAAACTTTTGAGGACTGCATGTAGAATGACATCTCATCCTGGCTGTCCCTGCTTGATAGGTGGCCAAGTGACATCAATTATATTATGACTATATGTGGTAGTTGGTGACCGTTCTCACAAATTGCATTACACCGAAACCATATAATCTCATCAAGGCATTGTGCAATAACAGGCACACCAATTGAACACCATTGGCATTGACAAATTCAAACATCAGTCAATTGCAAAAAGTGTCTTTACTCTGAACAGTTTACATCCTGCAACAATATCTGTAACACTATCAAACATCCATATCTGCCTTATCCCAGGTCCTTGGAAAGGACTTGATAGGTAGACAAAAATGCCAAATCCAGTCTGAACAGCTGGGTGACTGTGTGACAAACTATAATAATTTAATAAACCTGTAGGCTGCCCTACTTTAAGTAATTTTTGAGTATCTCACAAAAATCTAACATGAAAGTATAATAAAATCAACAAAGCACCAAAAGTAAGATAAAATATGTGGCTTATAAATTGTGGTTTAGGACTAAGTTGTATGTTTGAACAGGTCATTATGACTTGGTTAACAAACCACGGTTAAACAAGCTAAGCTTTTTTGTGCTATATACACTTCCTATACATATACTTCTATGGAATTGAGGTTAGGCTATTGGACTCTGACTTGGTTCAAACTGGATCTCTCCTTCTCTATGTTCGGTTGGCTTAATTAAATCTTTGTTGTATCAAAGCATCCCTCAGTATATAAACAGCTCAGTATATATACATGTCGTTTACATGGCTCGCATATGCAGCTGCAAATACAGTATTTGCATTTTCCGTAGATGCTTGCCCTTAGTCTCTTCATTCCGTGACATTATTCAAAACGTGGCACACATTTTGTGCCTCTCCCCAGTAACTCCCTATCCCTCTGAAGGAGTAGCTTCACCACTTTATTTCATCCCCTCCCAGACTGTTGTGCAGTCCCCTAATAGAGATTTATGAAAAAAATATGGAACTACAGTCATCTTTATGTTCACTCTATGTATGCTCATTAGACAAAAAGCAGCCTATGAAATACAATATTAATCTACAATACAGGGTTGCCTTGTAATTCTCCTTAGAAAAATTAGGATCATTGGAATTATTAACCTACTTTTTAATAAAGGTCAGTTCCTTGAAATAGGGCTTTTATAAGGATGAAGATGTCAAGTCCTAGAAAAACAAAAATGACACCTTAAAAATATAAATTTAGAACAATAGTGGATATTTCTTGTTTTGCCCCTTGTTTTTAGGAAGATGTAATTGTGCCTGATCAACTGTCCTAAAATCCTGGATTTCTGAATTATTTTTATAGAGCAATGCTCATTTCTTTCCCAGAGAGCTGCATTTACAACCCTTTCAGCAATTAGTGAAAGTAATTCCAAGCTCATGCTGTTTATTGAATAATTATTATGAGAGATCAAATTAATCTGGCAGCATTTTTTTTAGCAACTTGGGTTCCGATTCTCTGAATCTGTTCTACAAATCTGGGAGTTGTGATGTGATTCCTCTGGAAAGGAAATGACTTCTCATCCCACAAGACCCCATGTATTCAGACCCTGGCATTTAGATATGAGTTGTGGCTTGCCCTTTTGTTTGAAAGCAAATAAAACCTGCACCTGTGTTCAAGGACAATTGCTTTGACCTCTTTAGGAATGTTTGTGAATTATGTTACAGGCATTGTTCACTTAAAAAGGAATATTTACACAGTTGAAATGCTTAGTAGCTTCTGATAACACTTCCTTGAAAGGCTAGGAAATTTGCAATTTGTCCTGAGCTAGTACAATAGAACCATAGTCCCCAAAGGTGTTTTTTCAAAGGGTAAATGCACGATCTTTGTTTTTTCTTGAAGACTTTTAGCTTTTCATCCAATAAGATTCTTCAGTTTTCACTGAATGGTGGAGAATGGAAGGACTGATATATTCCTTGCACCATCTAGTTGCTAGCAGTCTCTCTGAGAGTCATTAAGGCCACTTGGAGATTTATCTGTGCTCCCAGGGTCAGCTGAATAGTGCAAATAGGTGTGGAACCTTCTTGGAACTGCTGAAAGGACTTGTTGTAAAACAGGAGATAGGTGGTATTGTATTCCTCCTCCTCTGTTGAGAGATGGCTGTTCAATTTCAATGTAGACGGCCTCTTTGATCCCTCTTTCAAACCAGTGGTCCTCTCTATGGAGAATGTGGATTTTGCTGCTTCAAAAGTATGATTTTGTGTTTCAAAGACAGATGGGCAGCTGAATCTTGTCCTGATGGGATTGTTCTCCTCTGTTGTACCATGCATTTATGAAGCAGTTGTTTTGTTCTCCAGTGTTACAGATCTGTACATGTCTCATTGCATTGTACTGCATATATTACATTGCTCAGGACAACCTGGATGACTGAGAATCTCCATAGACAATAGCATCACAAGGACTATAAAATTATCTGGGGGAGAAATAGATTGATCAGGGTCAGAGAAAGATGGGCCTTTTATGTATTTTAGGACAATGCAGAAAAGTAAGATTTGCGTGCTAAATCTTTCTCTTCTGTACAATAGCTACATCCATATAACTTCCTTAAATAGAAATGAATTTAAAGTAATCATATAGGAATGATGATATTTAGTGCAGCATTAAATATGTTAATATGTTAAAGCATATGTATTTTAGTCCTAATTATTTTTTGATAGAATCACAAATAGGGAAATATCTGTAGGAAATGGAAATAAACCAGGATTCCAGAGTAGGCCATGATAAACCTAGCTTAAATATTAAGCTTATTTTCAAATATAATGAATTTTTACCCTTTGACTTTTAATTTTTTTAAAAAACTGATTTACTTCTTGAACCAAAAGATATAAATGTGATGCTGTAATAAGTCAAAAAAGCTACCTAAGAAATATTGCAAAACATTTTAAAGGATAAATGTAGTTTTCATAAGGATTATTCAAAATGCAGTCTAGAATGTAGTTGTCAAGCTGTAGGATTAAGATTATAGTTAGACACAATTCTAGTTCAATTGTATTTGAGGGGACTAGACTATAATATCAGTTGCTGAAAATATTTGATGAGTCCCAGGAGGCAGGCCATCTCTGCTATGGTGCCCACCTTACAGAACATTCTTCTGTCCTCAAGTCAAGTTAGCTCAATCTCTGTTAACATTCCAGAAGTTCCTCAAGACCTAGTTATGTCACTAGGTTTGGGGATCCCAGAGAACTAGTAAGCTCTCAACATAGGACCACAACAATTCAGCCCAACATTTCTGTTGCTAAGTGAGACAGTTGTTAAGTGAATTTTGCCCCCTTTTATGATCTTTCTTGTCACAGTTGTTACATGAATCATTGAAGTTGTTAAGTTAGTAACCCGGTTGTTAAGTGAATCTGGCTTCCCCAATGACTTTGCTTGTCAGAAGATCACAAAAGATGATCTCATGATCCTGGGACATTGCAACCATCATAACTACAAATCAGTTGCCAAGTGTCTGAATTTTGATCATGTGACCATGGGGATGCTGCAACAATTTTAAGTGTGGAAAAAGATTATAAGTGATTTTTTTCAGTACAGTTGTAAATTCAAACAGTCACTAAATGAACTGTTGTTAAATCAAGGATTACCTGTAATCACTCCCCAATTGGAGTTGATATATTTATTGTCTTTCTATCTTATAGTTTCTATAAGATTGTTGTTTGCCACCCAGAGTTGCTCCTGGGAAAATGAGCAGCCGTATAAATTTAATAAAAATAAATAAATATAAAATGCATAGTCTTATGACTAAGGCGATATTTAAGATGATATTTTGGCTTGCCATCGTATCTTTCTCATATCATCTTTTGATGAGAAATGAGAAATTCCTAATTAGAAACAGTTGTTTCTGGTGAATAATAATTATTCTTGCTGAAATCACTCTACTAGTTATTTGCAACGACTAGCAAGAACTTGAGAAGCGTGTTTGACTGCAGAGTTGTGGATATGGGAAAACTGAAGCCTCCAAGTACTTGTTTGAAGTCTTTTCAATATGGTGAATCGCATATAATACAAGCACAGAGCTAAAGGATAACAATTCTGGATGTATGGATGTGCATGTACACCTCCACTATCTACACTTCAACATATATTTCTTATTTTCTTTGTCTAGCTTGGCGGAGCAACGCTGCTGGGCATTGGGATCTGGGTTACTGTTGACAGTAAATCCTTCCTCGGTGTATTTGGTGCTATATCCGCCAGTGTCCTTCAATTTGTACACGTTGGTTATCTCCTCATTGTCATTGGAGCTATTCTGTTCCTGCTCGGTTTCCTAGGATGCTGTGGAGCTCAGAAAGAGAGCAAGTGCCTTCTGATGATGGTAAATTCTGAAAAGCATTTTCATTGTTTGCTGCATAAAAGTGTTGATTAATACTAAAATATGTAATGGAACCCAGTACAATGAAGGCATTATTGAAAGCTATTCATTGAGGTCATTTTTTTAAGGAAAAGATCTAAAGTCATTAATCCAGAAATATTAGAGATAAAATTTCCATCTTTTTTTGATAATAAAAAATTGTTGTTTTTTTTTATTTCATTTCTTGATTCCTTAATTTTTATATAAATAACAAGTCCATATTGTTGAATGCAGTGTTTCCTTATTTGTGATTATATTTTTCCCATTTGGTATCATAAAACTAAGTTATTTACTTTTTTAAAAGTGCACATTCCAACTGTTGTCAGTAATGCTGATTTTTATTTCCCTGTTAGTTAGCCTAACAAGGAAATAAGGTCTTGTTCAAATAACATACTAAACCATAACTGTTTTGCCAAGTGTCAGGGCAAAGATTAGTTGCCCAGGGAATTGGTTGTTTTGGACTCAAACAATAAACACCTGAGTAACTAAAGTTATTCTAAGCCTGATTATTAGCTCAAGCAAACAGGTTTAAAAGCATAACACAAAAAGCATGCATAACGAGAAAGACAGTATCCAGATCTCTTACAGACTGTCAGGAACTCTTTAACAACAACAGCAGTTTTGTGCAGAAGCTCCCAACAAACAACAACTTCAAGGTTTTTATGAAAACTTGACACCATGACTTCAAGGCCCCGGTATGGTCAGGAGATTAAAAAATATGACCTTGGTTTGGTGGCAAATAACTCAAGAGGTGGGAATCGAGAGTGGAAGTTATATGAAGATTTCTACCTCTCTTCTTTTTTGTTTAGTAAACAAGAGCAAAAAAACCCAAGCAGCTTAGCTCAGAATGAACTCTAAAGAATTTTCTTAGTATAAAGGAGAAATCAAAATTATGTCACTAAACTCATAAAAATATCAATGGTCTTCCATACTGCCACCACTACAATAACAATTTAGGCTAATAAAAAGTTATTCTGAAAAACCTAGGAATCCAAATAAGAAGACGCAGTGAAAGTAAAAGAAGGAATATTAAGAGGGAGCTTGAGTTTTATGAGAAACCCCATATGAAATTAAATTTGCCCTTAAATTAAATCTGCTCTTAACAGTCTTTCAGACTGAGAAAGCTCCTTATAAGCAGCTATTTTTCCAGAGATGGAACACCCTTGGCCAAGAGCATCCAATGCTTTGTTTTTTGTATTAATACTTTGTAGAATAAGCAAACCTATTACTGTATTGTCCCTCTTCCTAGTTCTTCACCATTATCCTGATCATCTTCATAATTGAAGTTGCTGGTGCGGTGGTAGCTTTGGTCTACACATCACTTGTAAGTATCATGGAGTAGAAGATACGCATTTCAGGATCTCAAGTAAATCCTGATATTCTGCGTTGTGTACCCTAAATGTTAGATTACCAATGAGATTAAGGTACTTTACTTCTTAACTTTTGTGTAATAATAGTCCTTGTTAGGGAGAAATGCATACATCTTAGTAAGAGTGCTATTATTATTATTGTTGTTGTTGTTGTTGTTGTTGTTCAGAAGAATCTTGAAGATGTGGCTTTACTCAGGCTCTTTGCCCAGAATGAGACCCTTTGTTCCATTCTGAGTGGTCTGTTGTTCTTAACATTTTTATCAATGTAATTGTGATTTCTTTGATCGTTGTGACCCATCCAGCATTGTCAGGCAGATTAAAGTTTCATAAAAAATAACTTAGGCCCTAGTGAGGTGCTACTTTGACACCCATTAAGGCACTACCTGGACATGGTTAATTATGGTTTTCAACCTTTTTTTATCTCATGGCATACAACTCACGGTTGGGACATCTGGCTGATGAAACACCTGATTACCTGTGGATCTTTTGTGGCACAAAAATGTGTTGTGGCACACTAGTTGACAACCCCTGCTCCAGAAAATTACTAGATGGAAGCAAATTTTAATCTTGCCATCTAAAAGACTGTTAGATGTTGCCATCCAATAGTCTTTTGGAGTGCCATAATCCAGTTGATAAATTTTATTCTTTTTCTTTTACCCATTTTAAGATATTACTGTTTTTCTTTCTTTCAAATATGGAATTTAATTAAAGGCATAAATAATGTTACAACTTATAATATGAATTCAAAAAAATGTGGAGAGGAACACTGCAAATTTTGGCTGGCCAGTTCAAACTTTCCTCTGAAGGAACGTATAAATGTGTTTTCTCCAGAACACATACACACACACAAAATGTTAATGGAAAAATCTAACAGTTTGCATGTGAAGTTTGGTTTTCATAAGCAAGATTTCCTAGATGCATTTTTTTAATTTAGGTGTGCATTTGTACATAGGTGTTTATTAAAAAGTATACATCAACTTTTTCTCCTGGAGAGTTTACATATAGTCTCTGAATTTTCTTTTTATTTATAGTTTTTGGCTTTAGCATGTGACACTGAAAATGGTTCCAAACTAATTAAAAAACTGGGTGAAGATCTATAATTATAAAGAAAAGAGAATGAGATGTATTCCAGTTAATTAAACTTCTGAGTACAAATCCTGTGAAATACATATGTGGGAGTAAATGCCACTGACCTGAGTGGGAATTTCTTAAGAGTAAGCTGCAAGTCAAAGAGGGCGTTTCTGAACAGAAAGCCTCTTATCAGCTGCAAAGTAAGTTTCTCGTGTCTAACTGTAAGATGCACATGATTTTATAAAAGTCTGTTGGTCTTTTTTTTGTGTGTGTGAAGAGGATTGGCAAGACTGCACTAAGAATTCCATTGAAGAAATCAAGGATAGACAGTCCTTTGGTTTGCTGTCTCTATGTATTTATTTATATTTACCTATAATGCAGGTTGACACTCTAAAATGGTAGCACTGGAAATACTTGTTCAAATTTTGCCTTGCAAATAAATCAAGTATCTTTCAATGTTCTCTCCCTTTCCTTTGGCTTAAATGAGCAAAAATAAAGATAATTAATTCCCTCTCTTACTTCTTAAGTCCAGGAGTGATTAAAATGTAGCTACTAGAGCAGTGGCCCCCAATCTTTTGGGCACCAGGGACCGATTCCGTGGAAATTTTTCCACGGACTGGAGGAGGCGTGGTTTTGTGTGATGGGGCTTTTCTTGTCTGTGAGGCCCAGTTGCTGGTCTGATGCCACGGACTGATGCCGGTCCATGGACCATGAGTTGGGGACCCCTGTACTAGAGGGCATCCCTTCTTGGACATTCATGAGATATTTGAGGGGGATTGCATTTGCACCACTCTATCTGGACAGAGGCCACCTTCACTATTCTGCTGGTGCTGGGTAGATTAATCTAAGGCCAGTTGCACAGGCCATTCAGGTCCTGGAGTTCTCCTTCAATGTCCTTGCACAATGTCTGTCAAAGGATACCCCTGATCCTGGAGTGTATTTTAACTGTGATTCAAGGTTGGCTTGCACACACACAGAAGTATTCAGGAGGGCAGTATTAGATAATTCATGATTTTGTGGAATGTGGTAATATCAATTCAATTCAACCCTTTATTGTCAATGCACAACACTGTGCAGCGAAATTGAATGTGATATAAAGTTGGAGACCCTATGCCATATCCCAAATTTCCCAATGCTTTAGTTTAACTTTTGTTATGGTGTATTTAAATCCAGGTAATTAACAAACAACCATGCTCATGTTCTCGCTTTACTTAAGGAAGAGAAAAGGCTCTTCCCAAGAGCAGGAAGCAGCTGCTATTCTTGATCCCTTCTCAACTTTGTATTATAAAAACAAAAGCAGCTTGGCAACTTTAATTTCTGCAAAAAGCCCTCATTTGGCAGAAAGTGCACTTTTCCAAAAGGTTACACAAGTTTTTTGGCAGTCTATTCAGTGAGGGAAAGAAAAGGTGTAGGGAGAGCTTGGAAGAAGATAAAAGATGTGCCCCAGAAAAAAGAACGGGACAACCCAGCATAACTATCTCACCTCAGGACAACTTGTCATGGGACAATTCCATGTCAGAAAAGTCAACACGATAAATATTATCTATCACTGTTTCTTTGACATCATTGCCATTGACATAAAGAAAGAATGCAGAAGAAACAATGATGGACAACATTTATCCTGTTATCGCGCATGGAAGTTGTTCCAGAGCAAATTGGCAAATTGGTATGGCAAAATGGCTGCACCAGGCTGGTCACGACAAGATGGCCGTGGTGAATTGGACAGGGCGAGATTGCTGCAACGAGATGATTGTGGCGAGTTATGCTAGACCCCCAAGAGAAGGTGTGATTCTGAAGCTGCCTCTCACTTCCTTCTGCCCTACTTTCCCCCAGCATGTCACGGGGCCACCACAGAGCCATCTTCTGGTTGTTCAGGCTTTGGTAAAACAAAAGTCATCACCAATGGAGAAGGTGAGTCCTTAAATCTTTGTAGAAAGACCATTTGAATAAAGGCAGCTCACCTTGTAGACGAAGGTGTATCTGTCAACATTCTCTCCTATTGCACAATTAAAAGGATCCCTGGCCTAGAGGCAGGTAAGTAGTTATTATAGTGTAGTCTATAATGGACAAAGAAGCCAATTGTGGATTTTTGTTTTAGTTGATCTATAAAACCCTAAATATTAAGAGAATTTGCCTTGTAAATAAAATTCTACAGGAGACTGGTACAGCACAAAATGAGAATGTCTATCCATCACCTCTCCATGGATGCAATAAAGCTGAATATTCTTGCATCTGGAAAAGCAGATCGCCCTGGAAATTTTCTGTTTATTCTTCCTGTCTGGCACATCTAGGGCTGTCTCTACACAATTACTGTCAGGATGACAATATTGCTTGACAAGCATAGCTGCACCTGCAGCTCCATGATCCAGTAAGAAAATATTTTCAATGCCAATCCTAACTAATTTTCAAGGTATAGTTTGAAACCATACCTTAAGTGGATTTTAAGAGGAGTTAAACAACATGGGAACTAAGAAACCAAGTGGGTAGTGTTTTGTGTGTTTCTCTCCCCTTGGTTTCCTGCAATCACTCATAATCTTTTTATCCTTAAGGACAATGTGAAGCATAAACACTAACCTGATCATGGAAAGATGTTGCAAGGCACCTGCACAGGGAAATGGGACAAACCTACAAGCTTAGTCTTCGTTTTATTGAAAGAGAAAAATATCCATGAAAAAGAAGCATGGGAAAAAGATCACAAGCCAGCATGTTTCCACAGGAAAGAGAACATGGCCCTAGAACCAATACAAACCTGGGCATCCCACCCCCAGAAAATTAAATTGGCAGGCAGGCACAGATGCAGAGTCTTTCAACCATCCCAGAAAGGAAGGTGACATTTCGAATGTATGTGCCCAGTAGGTGAAAAGATGCTTTCTTCATATTCACAGATGTATTCTATGCAACAGAGTTGGCCATATGCCCAAGCAGCTTTCATTACAGAATGATTGACTACAGGAAAGGCACAGGAGGGAATTAATCACTTGCTGCTGACTCCTGTCCACTGGCAGATTATTGATTTAGTAGCTGATACTTTCCCAGAGATCTGCCCATCAGTTTCTACGGCTTGCTAGCTTGCTCCGTGGCAGTAGGGCTGGGTTTTGTTCTGGATCATTCCTGAAATGACCTTATTTCAACTGAGGTCACTGTTAGCAGTACATCTATGTAAGAAAGAAAGGGAAGGGAGCACTCATTGATAAACTTTCAAGATGGACCAGCACTGGCTTGGTGGGCCTGATACATTTGGTTCCTCTTTGCTTTTGATCTTAATGATCATAGACATAAGATGTTTCTTGGTACATGGTATGTGGATGAGCAGCATGTCATGTATTTTCCTGGGCCAATTCCTCAGGGCAGGGAATCTGATTCTGGGGCTTTAATAGATGTATGACAGGCTGTGGCTGGGAAGAAATATTATGTTGTGGGTCTACTGTGCCATGTCCTGTTGCTGTGTGATACAAATGTTTCTTGTACTGCACAAACATGCAGACCTTAAGACCAATGGCCAGCACGTTCTTCCCCATGAAGATACCAGAGACACGAATGTCCCGGAAGAATAACATATTGCTTCCCCTGATGAAGATGGTGGTGATATTGATTGTAAGCATGCTCAGAATTGGGTACAGCATCATGCGGTGAGGCACAATGCTGATTCCTTGCATACTAATTTCACACAGCGACACACAAGGCAGAATCAAGAGGAGGATATAGCAGTAGAAGAACATCAGGCCTTCAGCCCAGATGGGTAACCCTTTCTTCTGAGGCTCCCAGAGATTGGCCTGAATGTCCAGCACATCCAGCATGTCGACAATGACCCAGAAGAGACGATTGCGAAGATCCTCCTTTTTCTTGAACGTCCTGACATACTCCATATGCTCTGTAGCCACCAAAAGTACATAGAGAGCTGGGATGCAGATTGACAGTAGAAGGGTCAATGCTTTGCGGGCCATGAGGTCCAAACTTTTCCTGTCAGCCTTATAGTTCTGATAAACGAAGTAGACTTTGATTTCCAGCACAAAGACATATAGGAACCAAAGGATCATGGCATAGCCTCGCTTAGCAGTCCTCACTTCAGCCCCAACCCAAACGGCGACATACCTGAGCACCACCAGGAAGCAGATGTCTCCAACTGAGACCATGATGCAAATAGCCAATTTCCTAGAGCCCTGGTTCTGTTCCACCAGATATGCATCCATCAGCACCATGCTGCTCATGATGAGTGTAGTGGATAGGCAGACATGGGACTTGTTAATAGGAGGGGGAGGAACCATTCTGAAACAAAGGACACATATTATTAGTCCAAGAGAATTTATGTGTAGCCATGGACCTTCTCTAGGCTCATTGCTAGTACTACATATGCTGTAGCTTTGGCCAGTGTGGGATGTTGACCAACGGTATCTCTTCATCTAATATCCCTATAGTTGAATAACACACCTCATAATATGTTATTAGTTCCCAAAGAAACTGTGTAGATATAACATTCAAGCAATGGAAAATGAACAGGGAGCTTTAATTCAAGCTGTGATGAATGTACTAAACACACACTCTGTGTAAAGATTTGAAATATGAATGTAATAGTATGATGCTTTCAGTACTTGGAAAGTATTTATTGCAAGCTTTTCCCTGTGCAATATTGAAAAAAACATGGATATCACTAATTTTCCTTCTACCACTTTCCTTCTTTCCTTCCTTCTAACAAGGCCTCCCATCCATCTGCACAAACTTTGGGAATTCCATGGGGAGAAGCTATCAGTGAAAATGATCTGATCCCTTTTATAGCCACTATCCAAGCTTGAGAGATCTCTCCCTTTAGTAAAACTTTAATTGTGATCTAAATCTTTGATTTTAAATAAAAATATATTCTACCGAGGGATGGATCCCTGATGGATATTAGATTTTATAGAGATGTTTTGCAGAATCAATGACATCAAATTCTTAAATTGCTAGCACAAGCTGCCAATTCTATTGTGGTCTCAGAAATGTTACAGAACAGATTGAGTTCTTACATTACGTGTGCTCACAGGTTCAGTTTATGGTCCCTCATTTGCAGTGTCAGACACACAGATCTTGTAAGCCCGGTGTCCCCAGCCCCTGGTCTATGGACCGGTACTGAGCCGCAGCATGCCAGCAACCGGTCCACGCAAACAGAGAGCCACTGTTGTCTTCCCCTTATTTTCTATTGTATTCTCCAAATAGGTGCAGTGAGAGTAGAGAAGATACACAGTTCCAGTCAACAGCTTGGAAATAACTAGGGGCAAATACTTTCAACTGAACATTAAGCAAATCAGGTTCTCTCATACATGGAGACCCGAGGAATTTAAAGTAATAGCAAAATTTTATTGGTTACACGCTACATTTACTCTTTCTCACACACACATACACTCAGCAGTGTCAAACTCAAGGTCCACTTAAATCCATCCCATGGGGCCAGCCTGGGATTATCAAAGGACTGGCCCATGGCGCCTCTGCCAGCGAAAATGGGTTGAAAATGGGCTGGAAAAGGGGCTGAAAACAGGCCATGTGGGGTCCCCGCACACCCCATTTTGGACAATAAAGTGCTGCAGGAGCACCTGTCCAATCCCCCCCCCCCCCGTTTGCCAGCCCACGGAGGAGAACTACAATGTTGATCTGGCCCTTGAACAAGTCCAGTTTGACAATCCTACATACACTCATTCATGCTTACCTAACTTCTCAGCTAGACTGTCAGGCATTAATTAAGAGGGATGGAAACTGCCAAGTTTGGTTCCAAAAAAACTCTCAAGGAGTGGATGGGCTTGCAGGCCTCTTTTTGTCCCCCAAGGATTTTTGCTTTATTGACTAGCTGGGATGGATGGGGACCCCCTTCCATGTGTTCAGGCCCGGCTTCCTTTGTCCGGTTCAGGTGACATTTTTGTTCTTTTGTTCTCTTAACAATTTGCTTCCTTCTTATTTACTCCCATAGACAAGATTCCTGGCTTTTTGTCCTCTCTGCTTACATGCCTGCTTTCTCTTTACAGGTAGTCCTCAACTTACAACATGTAAGAATTAATGATAATTCAAAGTTACAACTGCCTCAGAAAAAGTGACTTGTGACCCATCCTCAAAGTTAAGGCCATAACACCATCTCCAGGTGATTGCGATTTGGGATCTTGGTAACCAGCTTGCATTTACAAGGATTGTAGTGTCTTGCAGTCACACGATCACAATTAGCAACCCAGTCAGCTTCTGAACAGGAATGTCAATTGGGGGAGCTGGATTTGATTAATGAACATGGTAAAAATGGTTGTAAAATCAGGTCCGGTCACATGAGTGACTCAGTTAATGACCACAGCACTTAGCAATCAAAATTCTAATCCTAATTTTGGACACAAATTAACCTGTAGTTACGGAAACTTCTGACTAATCCCACACATTTCTACTGTCATGTGTGTGACCATTGTATCCAAATATCAGAAAGAGATTGAAAATTAATTAAAGGCCAAGAAGAAGTCTAATAGCTTTAAACTAAATCAAGCTCAAGAACAGCCTTTCCTATCCAACTGCTTTGTACAAGGGCTGGGTTAGGTCTTCCAGAATTCCCAGATAAGCTACATGCCCAACATACAGCTGAGCCATTCCCTTCTTCTTTTTTTACTATAGCATATGCAGTCCTGATGCAGACTGGCAATTTTGGAAAGAACCTACTGAACCGTGGTAACAGTGGTTAGAATGCAGTACTACAGGCTAACTCTGCTCATACACCAGGAGTTTGATCCTGGTTCAAGGTTGACTCAGCTTTCCATCCTTCCGAGATCAGTAAAATGAGGGCCCACAGTGTTGGGGACAATATGCTGATATTTGTAAATAATTCAGAGAGTACAATAAAACCCTATGGCAGTGGTGGCGAACCTCTTACTTACAGAGTGCCAAAAAGTACATGCTTTGTGTGTGCCATCCGCACTTGCGTGTGGCTTCTCTATGTGCGCTGTATGTGCAACCATACCATCAGCGCATACATGCAACTTTTGCACATGCAATGCCAACAGCTTGTGTGCCCAGCAAGATGGCTCTGCATGCCACCTGTGGTACCCGTGCTGTAGGTTCGCCATCACGGCCCAATGGAGTGGTATATATGTCTAAGTACTATTTATACTGCTATGAACTCCAGTGATATCAGTGGCAAAAATCTAGTAAGAATCCAGTATGAATAATCTCCTGATACATACCAAAGTGGCCAGTAGTGCCATTTAGCCATAAAGAAAATAACCTAATGTCTTGTTCTATATTTCATATAGAATTAAATCATAATGTGATCTGTTTGGTTTTGCATTAGTGTACTGTGTTAACCCAGATGCTGTGGTTCAAACACAACTCTGTCTCAGTGTTATGTGTATATCCTACCACTTGGAGCTTGATCAACAAATTGTAGTTAAACAAAGCCCAGATCCAGTCTCTGAGCTAAATGACTTCAGAATTGAAATATATTCAAAGATAGTTTGTTCAGTATGTATATGCCCATGACCGCTCAAGGAGTTGCTGCTTTTCCTGGGCATCTATCACTCATATTTATCGATTTCATATATGATTGGCAAAGCTTGAACAATTAGGCAGGCTAGTGCCAAGTAAATGTCCAAAGGCTTGCAAGCTTTTGCTACTTTGAAAGACTCTTGTCAAAGTAACATCAACAGGAAGATGGAAATATTGTAACGATGATAACCTGAGCAGGGAATGAGAGGCCACTGAATGGAAAACAGGGGAGAATGAGGAAAACCATACATTTCAATTGAAATAAACATGGATAGGAATGCAGATTTAAAAACAAGGATATAAAAAGATAGCTCAATTTGCAGCCTCTTTTATGACCTTGGATGAATCTGAGTTTTTCTTTCAATGCAATTGACAAGAAATTGGGAACCCATTATCCTTATGTCCAACCCACCCTCTGCCCAAGCCATTTTGCTAATGAGACTGATTACTTACATTCTGAACACTTGTCTTGCTGTCAGTTTGCTTTCTCATTACAGAGAATTCAGTTACTTATAACACCATACAAAGGTCTAAGCTGCACAAACTCTATATAGACACCCATGTCAAGTCCAGACCCAAGAATGACACATGGTGATTCTTCTAAGTGTTCTTTATTGTTTCTACAGCCACTGACAGCATCTTGCCAGACTAACCACTCTATTATCCAAACCTACCATATACAAACAGTCCTCAACTTACAACCAAAATTGAGCCCAAAATGTATGTTGTTAAATAAGAAATTTGTTAAGTGAGTTTGCTCCATTTTATGACTATTCTCGCCACAGTTGTTAAGTGAATCACTGCCATTCTTTAATTAGTAACATGGTTGTTAACTGAACCTGGTTTCCCCATTGACTCTGCTTGTCAGAAGGGTGCAAAAGGGGATCACATGACTCTGGAATGCTGCAATTGTCATAACTATGAGTCAGTTGTCAAGCACCTGAATATAAATCACGTGATCATGGGGATGCTGCAATGATCATTAAGTATGAAAAATGGTTATAAGTCACTTTTTTCAGTGCCACTGTAACTTTGAGCAATCATTAAATGAATTGTTGTCAATTGAGGACTGAAAACTATTCAGGAAGGGGTTGTCTTCAACCTCTTTCTCTCAACACAATATATCTGGATTGAGCTCCACTGGAAGGCTGGGAATCCTCCTGGAAATCTAGCCTACTACATTCTATCATATCCCACCTGCTCCTACAGTGTAACTATCTGCTGGCTAAGAGCTAGAAAAGATGCTCTCTTAAGGCTACTGCATCTGCTGAAAATTTGCAGTGTGGTGACTCAAAATGCTCAGGACACAGATGCTGTGGTCATGGAATCCTTCCTTGTTCCATTAGAATTGGCCACAAGCCTTTTAATCTTCAAATTAAACTAATGTTGCTTTCCATGTGTGGTCTGGTACTCCTACCCCTTATATCCAGTGGTGGAATTCAAATTTTTTTACTACCAGTTCTGTGGGTGTGGCTGGTGAGCGTGGCTACAGGGGGCATGTGATTGGGTGGGCAGTTTCTGTAAGCAGGATGATAAAGATTAAGATAGAAACAACAGAATGTTTTTTTCCTGCCTTCCTTACAGGATTAACCCTGTAAAGTGGAAGAAAACAAAAGATTTCTTCTAACAACCGTGTTCTCTGAACTGCTTAGAAAACAAACCTGCTAGAACCTGCTGAATTTCAACTCTGCCCTTGTCTAAGAGTTTTTTTAAAGCAATTGAAGATCTCTAACGTGCTTTTTTAGAGTTTTGTTGTTCTTTTAATTATCTTAAGTTATTATCACTTAACAACAATGCTTTTATTTGGGCTTTTTTAAGAATCTGTACTTTACTTATGGATTGTAATGCTATTTAAGTGTAATGTTATTTAAACTTAAGCTGAATTAAATTAAATTCAGTACACTTAAATTATTCCTCTCTGTTTAATAGCTTTTTCATCCTGTCACCTTCAGAATTATATTACTTTTGGAGGAACTCCAGAGCCAGCCCTAGAGATGGGAACAGGCATTGCTCACCTCCAGTGAAAAGAAGAGAGCTCATTCATTCTAATTTAGAGATGGCTGGACTGGGGCTGTGGTGTGATCTGTTTGGCCATTAGACAGCTGTTTTTTAGGTTGAACAGCATCATATTTTAAGCAACATCACTCCATCTCATTACTGTGAAGTGACCTAGGGTTTGAAGCATATGCCTTGCACACACTTCTTTACAAATCTAAATTGACATCTTTACTCTACTGACTCAGTGATACAATAGAATTAGATTTGTATAGCTCAAGAATGGATAGTAATAGTTACTGGAATCCATATATCAGTATATAAAGACATGAATGGTAAATCAGTAAATCTCTCTCTATATATAAATGGTTGTATGTGTGTATGTTCCAGCATAACTCTGGAAAAGCCTTGACCAATTTCAACCAAACTTGGTACACAGATGATTTACTCTCTGGAAACAATTACTGTGGGGGTAAGACACCCCTAAGTGTGTGTGTGTATATGTGTATGCCTGAGCTTGCACTCATCAAAGCGGGTCAAGGAGAGCTCAATGGAATGCAGAGGTAGCCTCGGCGATTGGCTGCAGCGGGTCACGGAGCAGAGCGTGGCTTGACTGCCTGGATCAGATCATGTGGAGTGGAAGCTGATAGTGGCAGCTAATGGCCTCCAGATTTATGTGGGAGACACATAAATCTGGAGGCCATCTTTCACAAGAGGATAAATGAGCCTCTTGCCTTCCCTTATAGAAGGTTGGGTGTGAGTTAAAAAAAAGGACGAAGCGAGAGGAAAGAAAGGCGGCTCATGGTTCACACTATAGATATAATTCATTCCTTTTCCTGTCTAATATAGGATTGGGATAAATAAATACCCGGGCAATGCCGGGTTATCACCAATACTGGATAAAAATGAGTGAATGATCTAACCAGTATTCAGAACTTTTAATAAATCCTGTTTATTTTAAAGGGAAAGTTTTATAAGTGCTTCATTGACTAGATTGCATCTACATGTGGATGATATACAAAAATAAAAACTGAGGTTGCAGTATCTCTTCTCTACACACTTACACACAGAGGCAATTTTAGTATCTGTATTATATTAGAATTGTCTTGTGTACTCTTTTGCAAAAGCCAAGTTACTCTAGGAAATGTTAGTCATTCTATTTGTACAGTGATTTATGAGTAATTCAAATACCCTTTATTTTATTTTATAGAAAATAGATAGTCTGAGCTTCTAATAGATATGTACCGAACTTTAAATACCAGAACAAAATTAAATCATTTAAATGAAGAACAAAGAAGCCAAAAGAAACATTGCAGATATGTTCTGCTTCCCCCATGGTTAGTTTTGGCTTGGAGTGTTTTGTGAATGGAACCAATTATGCTTAGAGCTCAGTGCAATATATGAACCCAGCTAATTATGGATTCTTGTAACTTACGTGAAGAACTCAGTTAAATAATCTATAACTTAGTACTACTTTTGACAAGCTGGGGTCTGCTAACATCGGCACAAAATTCTCAGAATTGACCATATTGGCTTGGGATTCTGGGAATTGCATTTCCAACATAGGGATGTACAGAGATGACCAGGCATGTTTAGGGTGATGTGTTAAGCCTTGCTCTGATTTCTCCAGTATATTTAAATTAAAAATCAGTCTCACGCAGTGCAATTTATGTATGGTTAGGAAGTTGATATCCCATGGGAGATAAGGAACTTTATGCTCGAGTATACTTATAAGGCTGAGCCTATTGATTACTAAGTAGTGCCAGCTTTCAGGACTCATAGTTAGCAATTGGGTTACAGTCTTTGAAGACAGAATTGAGGAATTGCACAGTGTCGCATTTCAGAAGATTACTCATGGGATTCAAAACTGCAGATGTGGGAAGCTGTGAGAACTACCAAAAAGAAAGGGGGGAGGGACAAGAAAAGATGCAGCTGAGACTACAGACAATGGCAGAAGACAGCACATACAAACAGAACTAAGATTGAAGCTGTTAGGAATCCTGACTGGGGAGAAAAATGTCAGATAAGCCAGTGAAAAAAGACTAGTTTACAATGTGGTGTTTTTCTTCCAGGTTTCTATGCAAGAAAAATACATGCAAATATGAATATAAATTTTCTTTTCCTAGTCTGTCTACTGATCTTTCCTATGATTAATTCCTCGCTGCTGTTTATATAAATCCATGGAGAAAGTTGCCAGAAGCCGCAAGTAAAAGCAAGAATTTATGCTTCTTTCATGTGTAACTGGTTTTTAAGAGCAACTTGTTAGATAATACTGTACAACATTAAGTAGGAAGTAGTAAAATACTGTCGCAGGCCTTGACCTTATGTAGTTGAACTAATACACTTCTCTAGCTCAGAGAGAGGCCCATGTTAATTAGTTGTAATGGAGAAATGTAGACTAAGGTTGCCCCATATATTTACAAACAGGTTAAGATGGTTTAATTGGAATCGAGGCTAAATATTGGTCGTATTATCCAGGGTGGTGGGGTTCTTCAAAACATCCTGCAAAAAAAAAAAAAGGTCAATGCTTCACATAGGTGCAGCTGTCTTTTAGTCTTTCTTGAACCTCCTTGGCAGAGCTCCCTAGTCTGCTCTACTGGTTGAGTGTGTAGGACAGGTTTATGAACTCAAGGTTGTGTGAAAAAGAATAATTTATTCAGCAATGAACAAGCTTCTAAGGAAGTAAAAGAAACCGAAAAATGTACCATTATATATTAGATACACACTTTGTACACACACACACACACACTGTGCTAGGTTATACAGCAAAGGCAAAAAAAAAAAGAAGGGAAAGGCAGCTGGAAGTCACAAAATCCATGCCCTGGAAGGATGTTCTCTTTTAGCCTAGAAAGTAAATCCTGTTCTTTGGCTTCACAAGTGCTATTTTAGCATATGATTCAACACAATGAGGTACATTATAAACTACGAAGCAAGACATTTGCTTTAAAAAAAAAACTGATTTCCTTTGATTTAGAAAGAAGTAGCAGCAGAAATCATGCAATTTAGAAGCAAAAGACTTGGATTAAAATTTAAACTTTGGAACTACAATTTATGCCAAAATGGGAAAGAGAGCCATGTTAAAAAAGATTGGTCTGAGGCATTCATCTAGAATTCTAGAAATTCCTCAGGTAGTTCGTAAATAGGATGAAGAAGATTTTTGATCAAACATAATGGGACGTAATGCTTATGGGTGTCTTAAATATAATTTCAGATTGTCTGAATTCCAAAGAAGACTACAGCCAAGAGAAAATTAAGCATCCAAGAAAGAAAGATGGACCCAAGATACAGTATTATCATTTGGTAAAGGCAATACCAAATGTGGTTTCTATATCTATGGGGTAAATCCATGTCCAATAGTCATTATATTAATAACACTGGAATTACAAACTCATTATACACCACTCAAAATCATTACTGTAAGACATATAAATGTAATAGATAAATGAAGAAATACATAATATACTGTATGGAATTAATGTGTGGAATGTGAATGTGGAACAGCCACTGTAAAAATATTTCTCCCAAATTGTCAGCACTTCTCTCTTATTATTGATAACTTTGAAGCTGCTGAACATAAGCAGTTTCATATAGTCCATTTGATGGTATACCTAGACTCTGGATTTATTAAACTAGTTTCTAATTTATTAAAGCACCATCTTTAAGAAATGTGTAGCCACTAAGTAGATATTTTTCTATTTTTAAGCATTTCTTTCCTACATGTAGGCTGGAATATAGGCTTTCATATTGTCCATTTGATGGTAAATCTAATTTCTTGATTTACTAAACTAGTTTCTAATTTATTAAAGCAACAACATTAAGAAATGTGCAGCCAGTAAGTAGGGTTCCCCCATCCCATTTTTAAGCATTTCTTTCCTATATTTTTTCCTATTTTATCAAAAAGTCTTATTTTGGCTATGATCATCCAGCATGCAAAATCATGGTTTGCTTTACCACAATTTAGTAAATGAACCATAACTGGTTGAGTCCACAGAACTCAAATTATAAAGCACAGTCTACAAACAATTCTGTCTGGTTTCCTACATTAGAGTAAAATGAACACAATTGCAGAGCAGAAAATCACCCAGAAGCTGGGCTGAACATTACATCACTACAGGGATCGATATTTAGAGCCAAATTTCCACTCTCCCACGTGAATGACACTTGATCAAGGGCCAATCCATGCAATGAGTTCTACCAAGCAATGCACTAAGAATAAAAAAAAATGCCTGTCAGTTTTCCCCTGGCAGAGTACAAAGTATTCATTTTAACCTTTAAAGCCCATCAACAGTTTAGGATTTGATCTTCTGAGGGATCCCATATTTCAAAATGAACTTGCCTGGGCATTAGGTGAAGAGAGTCTCACTTTCTGAGGTCTGTTTGTTGTGCATATAGGAGAGGAATTTCTTCTATATGGCTGACATCCATGGACATCTGGAGGGGACAAGGGACAAAGTAATATCATACACGTCATAATGGAACTGCTTTAAATGTTGCCAATGTGAAATCTTGATTGGTAGGACTCTGAGATAAAAGAAGTAAGTCTTTCTTCTTCAGCTATGCCTTTGTATTTGGAGTTAGCCTTCATACCATTGTAATTGTTTCAATGACATTTTTAACTCTAGTTGTATTTTGTATTGTTAGCTGCCTTGATTGCCCTGTGGGCAGAAAGATAGGATATAAATAAAATGAACCACTACGCACCACCAGCTTAACTCATAGGAAACAGGGCCGCTTCACATGATATGCCTTAAGGCAATGTACTACTTCCTCCTTCAGCTGTCTGTCTTATAATTCCTCCAAATTAATCAAGATTTATCAGCTTTCTCTCACCTGATGCCTGCCCAGAATTCTCATGCAGACTGCCAGTCTACTATCTACCCAACCACTCACGAGTCCTTGCAACCCCATAAATATGCTTAACTGGATGGCAAAACCACAAAATAGGATCCACTAAACAGATTATAATATTGCCTACCCTGATTCAGGTCAATAATACTCTAAACAAAGCAGGTACTTCCTCATCTGTTTCTTCTTAATTTTTGTGTGTTAAGCTTAGGCGTAGTTGAAGGACTTAATGTTAGAGCTTTCTTAACTGAGTCCAAGCAAAGCAAAAAGGCAATGTTGCAAGCAATGGACAAGAAGTTTTTTGATGTAGATCTCATTTCTTCTTTCAATGGCCAGCAGCATGTGCACACACCACACACATACATACACCCTCCTCAGTTTTCTATTCATCTGAACTCATTCATATCGTTTGTTGAGGTGTAGCTGACTCTTCATAAGAATTATGGCTGTCTGGTCCATCTGCTAAGCATGGATCCCCTTTTGTTGTTCAATCCTAACTTGAGATTTTGGAGGTTGGGTGGAGCACTTGTGAAAGAGTATAGAAAAAAATGGGTGTATCTGCCTCAGTTTTGCACATGGCAGAGAAACTGTTCTCTGTCTATCTGCAGCAGAGCAGAAAGTTAAACAGGTTGGCTGGTTTTTGGGTCATGTGCAAAAAGAATAGGATTGCTGCATTTTTTTTTCACAAGGCGCTTCCTGGCTACAATCAATGAAATTTATAGTGTAGTACATCTGGAAAGCGCCGTTTGAGAATAATGCTTTATACAACCTATCTTTTTCAGCACACCATATTAACTATATTGAGTTTGCATGTGTGAGAGATGCTTATTGACATAGAAATATTATAATTATGCTATTCAGAGATAAAAGGTCACGCTATAGAAAGTCTGTGCCTGGTTCTTTCATGCCTTCTTATTGTATCCCAGAGAGATGTAGGCTAGATAGCAGAATCAATTTGGGTAGGGAAGGGGAATAGAAGAGAAATAGAAGGCACTTAGCCTCATCCAGATCATTCTTCCCTTTCAGAGTTGATGTCTATTAAATCAATTTTGGTGAAATTTGTTATCAATTAGTTAGACCATAAACATTTCAGAGAATATATTGTATAGTGAATAATAATACTGTTTGTCAGTATTCACACGAGAATGTTGGCAATCTCAGGATAATTTTGTCACTCCTTGGAGTCTGCACACGCATAGAATCATATATTCTCCACCTTTGGAACGCATACATCTACATCTCAATGACTGCCAACATTCAGAAGAGTACCTAAGTTTTCCGTAGGGCAGTACATTTGTCCACCATCCTAAAGATTCATGAGCTAATGACATGTTTTCTTAAGGTTCACACTTTCTCCTTCACATATTCAAATCCAGCCACCCATTCACTGCAGCATCAATTTGTTCTTTGGCTGCTTTCCAAAGAAATCCAAGAGCAAAACCAAAACCAAAGCTCATTTAATGAAGGATGATTTTAGACGACAACAATAATAATAATATTTACAACAATAATTAATAGCAGCAGTAGTACAATATTACCTAGTGCTGGTCTTGAAAGCCCCGGGACTTTTCTCCGGCTCTTCACAGGGATGGTTTAGCGCTGAAAGACGAAGGGATCTTGAAGTGATCCAGTCAGTTAACCAACTGAGTTAGGACGAGAGCGAGATCCCCGGCAGAGCGAGGCCGCCCTTAGCAGCCAATGAATGCTCAGCAAGTTCTGCGCGTGGATTTCAGCCCGGTTAACAGCTCCCGGTCCTGGAGAGGCAGCCGCACAGCCGCCCACCCTGCCTTCCACGCCCGGAGCTGCTCCGGCTGATCTCTTGCGAGGGACCCACGGCGTGCTAATCGCTACGGTTAGGTCCCAATTTCTCCCTCCGCGCCGCCTCCGCGCCCCGACTGGCTCGGCACTTCCAGGTCCCGCACGCCGGTTGCTTCGCGCCACTCCAAGGGGGCTCCCTTCCGGCTGTTTTAGCTTACTGTAGACCGACACACCGGGAGCGCTTTGTGCCGCTCGCCTCGCCTCTTCTCCCCGCAAATGCCTCCTCTCCGGTGTAGGTGACGAGCAGCCGTTGGCCCGGAGCCCGGCAGCACCCCCCCCCCCCCGCGATGCGACCCGGGCAAGCAGCAGCCCCCTCCTTCCCGCGGGAAGCGAAGGTCAAGAGCGATTCTCGCAAGCGGCGGTGGCTGACGGGCTTTGCAGTCCCTCCTCACCCACGAGGCGCGGACCGTTAGGGCAGGCAGGGGGCGGGGGCGAGAACTGTGCAAAAAGCGGCACACGCAGACACACCCGCGCGCAAAAGTCCTGCAGGTGCCTGAGAAAAGCGGGACTTCGACTCCGCTCCAGCCTGGCTTCCGCCCTGCTCTGCCTCTTGCCGGCCCCGGGCTCCAGCCACCCGAGCTGCGGGCGGGGGC